>JAPKLW010000122.1:287977-308813 GCA_026898455.1 Plectranthus barbatus | reverse complement strand
TGACTGATTTGCCTACACATGAATATTTGAATGGCTTGAAATGTACGTGATTGTCAAATCATGAGATGACACTCAAGACGAGAACTCCTATTATGTTTCTGAGAAATATAGATCGTGCTACTGGATTGTGCAATGGAACCCGTCTAATTATCTCCAGGCTTGGCAATCATGTTAATGAAGCGAAGATACTGACCGGAAATAGTTTTGGTGAAATTGTCTTTATTCCTAGAATGACTCTGACGCCTTATAATAAACGTCTACCATTCAAGTTTCAGAGAAGACAATTCCCCTTTATTGTTTCATATAGCATGACTATTAACAAGAGTCAAGATCAATCCTTATCACATGTTGACATTTTATTGAAGAAACATGTATTTACTCATGGTCAATTATATGTTATTGTTTCCAAAGTTACGACCATAAGCGGACTTCAGATATTAGCAAGTGATGATGATAATCTTAGTGTGTCATGTACTGCTAATGTTGTATATAAGAAAGTGTTTCAGAATATATAAGAATTATTTATTTATGTTGTTTTGTAATTTTATTTCATTTATTGAAAATTGGGGTAAAGAATTTCAATATAAAATGGTGTACGTTCCTCATATTAATTTTATGCAAAATCGATCATAGACAAAGTACTTTAATCACGTCGCTCCGATGTCAGGGACATCTTAGTTTGTTGAAATATAAATTATTAAATATTTTATGAATATTTTATTTAATTATTAATTTATATATTAATATAAATGGACAAATAATTTTAAAAAAAATACTAAATAATCCCGCACGGGGTGCCATACTAGTATATAATAAATAACACACATGAAGAAAACTTTCTTGGTTTCCGATTGCGCTAATGTCAACTCTTATTTTTTCAATTAAAAAATACACTTATTTTTTTTTTCCTACAAGTAGTTATTTTATTTCATTCTTCTTTTTTTTTCTTAGAATATTATGAGTCATATTTTTATGGACCATAAATCTTCCTTAGTTTTTATATTATTCTCATAGTTTTTTTTTCTTTTTCTTTTTTTCATAGAATATTATAAGTGAATATATTCATATTTATTTGGACGAAGATATTCTTAGTGGGTCACTTTAATATAGTTAAAAAAATAATTGAATTATCATTTCAATCTTAAATATGAGTTCTCAATTCAGAACTTAAAAAAATAATAAAGCTTTTAATATAAGATCTTAATTTCAAATTCTTGATTGAAAATTGTGATATTTTGGATCTAGAATTGAGAATTTACTTTTAGAATTCTAAATTAATAATTTAACTATTTTTTAAGTCTTCAATCAACAATTCTTCTTTTATGTACTGGTCATGATTAGTAATTCTAACATTTTCTATAAAAATATTTATATTTTCGAATTAATAAAAACTCTTAAAAAACAGAAACTCATAAAATAGAATTATAATTTCACGATACAAATAAAAGTTTCTAGTATATCATAATTATAAACAGCTTGAACTTAAAGCCAAAAATAAGATAAAATAAAATAAGGGAAAGAAATTCACTTTTCTCTTAATCTTTATCAATTCTCCCATAATCTCAATTCTTAACCCTCCAAACTCCCTCCCTTCCTTCCGTCATCATTGAACTCTCTCTCTCTCTCCCTCTCCCTCTCTCCCAACTCCATTTCTTCCTATCTGCTCTCAATCACAGACACAGACACACATCCCTCCCGACTTCTTCTCCTCTCCCTCTTCTTTCTTTGTCCTCCCAGATAGAGACCATAGGGAGATGATGGCTGTGATGAGCAGCCGCTGTTCCAGCACTTCCCACATCACCGAGATCATCATCACCAGCTTCTTTCGCCACAAAGTTTGAATTTTTACTCATTTAGGTTGCTCTTGGAGGACTTTTAGATAAAGGGCCTGCTTGATTAGTTGAAGGGAAAGAAGGAATTGATGTCACTGATTCAATGGCCAATCCCTAAAATGGCAGATTCTTGAATTTCTTTTTTTTAGTTGTCAATTTTTTACTGTTCTAATCTGAGTGTAGGTATTGAATATGGCGGGTAACGCGGCGGCCCACGGCGGCGCTGATGCTACGAATCAAACGAAGAAACTCAGATTCAATCAGCCTCTCGATTCAGTTGCTACAGAATCTTCACTTGGTATGTGTTTTCACCAAAAAGAGTAAAAAACAAAAAATATCTGTTGCGTTGACTTTTGATCATGATATATTTGTGGCTTGCTTGTATGGTTTCTAGCTTTTTTTTAATGGGATTTGATTATCAGTTAAATTAAGCTTGAATTAAATCTTGAGCTTTATCAGTTTTACCTTATCTAGATCAAGCAGATTCTTGAAATTTATCAGGTGTAAAAGTTTGTTCCTGCTGTTTTTTATGATTATTGAACAAATCTGAATCAAATTATCCAGTTTAGTTTGTTTTGGTTTGGTTATGGAAACAATCTCTCTCTCTCTTCCCCAGAGACTGTTATTGTGTTGTGTCTTAGTCTCTTAGATCTATATGTTTTCATATTTCTTTAGGATCTAAGGCAATGCTTAGTTTTGGAGCTGTTGGTGGTGTAAAAAGATCAGGGAACTTGGTTTTTTCATCTTTTGATCAAGATGAGTTTGGTGATGAATTCTTGGATGAGTACTTGAATCAGCAAGACAAAAAGAGGCGCCTCACCGTCGACCAAGTTGAGTTTCTTGAGAGGAGTTTTAAGGCAGACAATAAACTTGAACCAGAAAGGAAGATTCAGCTTGCTAATGAGCTCGGGTTGCAGCCTCGACAAGTTGCAGTGTGGTTCCAGAATCGCAGGGCGCGCTGGAAGACTAAGCATCTGGAAACTGACTACGAAACATTACGCGCTAGATATGAGACTCTGGAAGCCGACTATGATAGCCTTTTGAAAGAGAATGATAAGCTAAAAGCAGAGGTGAATGATGCTAAAGCAATCTCGAAATTTGATTCTTGTGATTTCTGAAACTCGGGCGTTTCTCATGTGATGTTACTGATTTTTCGCCAGGTTCTTCGTCTCAAACAAAACAGCATTGGTGGGGATGTCAAGAAAGCGAACTCACAACTGCACGACCCCAGAGGGCTGCCCTCGGAAGCTAATGCACGTGTGGTTTCGGAAGATGAAGAATCCGAAGTGTCAGCATTGGCATTCAAGAATGAAGAACAGAGCTCAGCAAAAAGTGAAGTAACGAATGCAGACAGTCCAAGGATGGCTGATGGGATTCACTCTCCTCTCTTAGGTGCTACCTGTCATCTGTTTCATCCCGACTACTCGGATTCATCACAGACCGAAGGAGAATTAGTGCAGCCTGATTATGAATTTGTTGAAGATGCTCATCATCACCCTCCTCCCTTCTACTATGGATTTCCTGTTGAAGATCATGCCTTCAACTTCTGGCCATATTAAGCTCTATATTTGAGTACATGTCTCACTCCTATTACTTGTTTTTTCATTTCAATCTACACGCTCACACACATACACACACATATATATATATATATATATATATAGACTGATTATTGCAGAAGTGTGTTAATATTGTGAGCTCTACTGTTTGGAGCTTTGCTGTATGTGAGTTTCCCTTTCTATATCAGTATGAATTCTTGTAAATCTGCCAGATGCATTTCCGAACGCTTTTTGTTGTTTTCTTGAATCATTTTTAATGTAACTGTTATTGAAATGGATGGGAGAAGAGTTGTTTTAGCTAGATGTATTTTGCTGTCTGTCTTAGTTTAAAAAAGCGAGAGGCGAGGTGAGGCAACGAGGCCCCAAAAGTCAAGGCGTAGAGGCTAGAGGTGGAGGCTAGGGGTGTAATCGAACCAAATAGTGTAATGTTTAAGTTTGACTCGTTTATTGAATCAAGTTTCGAGTTTTTTTATCGAATACTTTGAAGTTCACGTATTTTATTAAGCTTTAGTCAAGTTTAAACGAACTTTCTAAATTTAGAATATATTAAATTTTTTTTTTATTATTTGAAATAAAATATTACTCATTCCTATCTTAGCTCAAATTCAAGTTTTTCTCAATGTTACTTTTTATAAAATTAATTATATTATATTTCTTATTAATTTTTAACTAACGAGTTCAAGAATCGAGTATTATAATACTCAAGTTTGGTTAATTTAATAAAAAAGCTTCTTTAAACGAGTTTGAACAAAATTTTATCAAATCGAAACCCGAATATTTCACGAATAATTTAGTTCATTTACAGCTCACACAGAGGCAAGTTGCATCATCCAAGGCAAACATATTCAGAGAATAATCAATAATAAGCAATAGGAATAAGTTATAAATTAATGGAATATTTGATGAATGAAGTTTAATGTCTTAATCAACTGTTAAGCAGTCAATTTTTAAGAGTTTATGATAACATATATATTATAATGAAATAAACAGAAAAAAATGAAAATCCCAAAACTCTGATGTCGAAACAAACATATACATAATGAATGTCGAATACATTTCTTTTACTTCTGCATGTGTTTTCTGGAGACAACCTTAACCCTGTCGAAACACAAGGTTCCAGAATCATCATGACAGTATTTACAATTACAGACAATAAATTAACCACACCAGTTCAGCAGGAACTGAACCACTGATCCTGCTGCATCCTCGGCATTGTATGGACTGTTTTGTTCAAAGCTCGAACGATGAGAACACGATCATCTCTTCTTCGCCCTTTTCGTAAGGGAACAACGGATCCATGAAAACCCTAACACAACTTGTAATGACTGCAATGAGCCTCAAAACCTCAAGTTGTCCTTCAAGTAACACACCATCTCTTGCTGCATCAAAGACCACAAAATATGGAGTGTCTGAAAAATGAGCAAAAGTAGGAACATATTTCGACGAAAAGAAACTTACAATCAAGCAAAGGAGAATGCATCCAGCAGCGCCGGGGAAAAGAGCATACCAGAACTTCAAATTGTGCAGCTTGATTCCATCAATGAAAAGCAATGGCAAGCTTGCAGCTGCAAGTAACATCAATTTTCTATTGTTAAGCAAAGATAGGAACTGTTTTGTGTTGCTGATAGGATGAAGGTGAAGGAATTGCCTGGTGGATGGACAGATCGGGTGAAAATCATGAACGCGATGGCAGCAGCGAGGGCGGTGCTCCTAGCGAGCCAACCGGGACCAAATACGGAGAAGGCCAAAACACCTATGGCTGCACAGCCAATCTGTGCCATAAACATATTGTATTTCTGCAAGTTGAACACACTTCAATTGCTTGTTTTATGTATCATTCATAAAAATATATTTCAATGAATCCATGCAAAATTTGATATCAAAGAAGCTACTTGGTACACATTTGCAAGCATTCTTGGTTGTGTTTAATCCATGTCCTTGTCTGAATATAGTGGGAAAAGAATGAAAACCTTATTGATGATACATAGATACAAATGAAATGCTGCAAACAATGAGCCCCAAAATGGTTACACTCATTTTGGGCCCATTTACAAATAAATATGGCCTAGCGAGCAAGACCAAGTCCAGCGGTCTGATAACCATCGACCCGGACATGCAATCGACCTGCTCAGGCAACCGGTCGAGTCATTTCCATATCCAAGCGGTCGTATTGCCCCAATAAAACAAACATCGAGGCGCGCGACAACTAAATAAAGGTAGAAGAGATATGGCGAATCATGTTTCCTATTTGGGCGAAATTTGACCATATGTACCCTAGATTTACTTAGGAAACAACTTATTTATGGTGTAAAGAGATTTGGAATTGGATATATCCTACCACATCTAAATCAATTACCATGTAAATCTAGGGTCCCACCCCTATAAACACATGCATTACTATAGCAACGAGGATCGATTTTTTCCTCTCCTCAAGCATTCAATAATAAAAATTCCACTATCATCTCTGTCTTGAGTATTCTTTCTTTAATTAACAGACGTAAAGTAAAGAAGCTAAAGACTATATACCATGTATTAAATCATAAACAATGAAGCCACTAATGATAAAAAAAGGAATATGCTTCAAGCATATTCCTACATTCCATAATAAGCACTAAAAAGGCTGCTATTCGAAGACTTAAAAAAAGCATAATTAGTCATACTAAACAATACCAAATGACAGAGGAAACAGCTCCCAAGGGTGCAACCAACAAAATGATTGAGAAAAAATCACTTGATTGTGAAGAAGATGGTTAAATATTCTCTCCGTCCCATTTCAATTCTCATTTAAAAAAATATAATTTTTTCACACTTAACAATAAATTGTTAATTTCATTAAAGTGAGGGAAATACCCTAGCACCAGGAGTCGCCGGCGTGGCGAAAAGAACTGCGCAGACGGCTCCCATGGGTGCAATCGTCATTGAAATGCCTTTGGGTGCCAAGATTTGATCAATCTTCCCCAACAAAGCCATTGCAGCAAAAGCCCCTGACAAATTTGTCATTTACGGACATGTTTAGTCAATAAATATGCATGCTTGAATTCCAATTTCCACAGAGAGAGAGAGAGAGAGAGAGCTGACCAGCAGAAGGCCAAAGAATGTCGCTAAGGGAAGGAGCTTTGGAGGTTTTGTCGGGAACCCAATTCTGCCATAATGGAGCGCCGACATTACTCGAAGAAGCAATGCAAAACTTGCTACTTCTTCTTCTCGATAGCCCAAGAACCCGTTTCTCTCTCATGAAACTGCATTTCCCAGCTGCTGAATTCCGGAAAGATGATAAAAAATGCAACGATGGCAGCCGAGATTGCGGCAACAATACCTGATTGAAACAGGCGTGGACCTGCGCACCCATCATTGGTTAATCCTAGATTCTTGCAGTTTTAGGACAATAAATAATCAGCACTCAAATAAATGACAGAGATAGAGAGAGGAGAGAAGAGAGAGACCGTTGGGGGAAGTTGAGAGGCAGGGGAGAGGTCCCTTGGAGAAGCCGAAGGGGTCGTAGATAATTTAGGTTATTTTTTAATTGTTTTATTTAGTTTTTATAATAATATCTACGACAGTTACTACACTGATTTGTCTGCAACTTGCATTACATTATTTAACATCGTTTCCCTGTCTGTCTTCACATTGGGACTTTTTGTCATATTATAACATTAATTTTTTATATTTGAGTTCATATAATAATGAATTATTAATAATATATGTGGTGTATTGTTCACTATTCAGCCCCTACTTTGTGACTTTACCTATATTTAATCTGTTTTGTTTATATATTATTTTGTAATGATAGTGATGCTTAATTCACTTGTGTTAGTGGGAGAAATTATAAATTATTAACCCAATTTTTATGCTGTTACACTACATAATTTTTAAATAGAATCTTCCACTAATATCTTTGTTTTTACTTTTAACGTAATCCGCTCTCATACTATACATAAATATTTATATATACAATATTATTGAAGAGTCAGAAGTATAAATATATGCAATATAAGATCTAGGGGTGTGCATGGTTTGGCCGAAACTGGCCGAACCGGCCGAATCAAATTAATTTGGCCGATTTGGCTGATTTGAAAAAAATGATTGACCGGGCTGATTTGAAAAATCTCAAACCGGATGATTTGGTTTGGCCGACGGTTTGAAGAATGAAACCGGCCGTATAAATAATATAATTTTAAATATAATAATGATAATAAAATATTATTTGATAGAAAGCTAAAATATCAATTATATTGATATATATTCCCGATGCTTATATTCTTTCGAATTGTAACCCTATAAATCAACTTATATATAATTGTTTCTTGCAACCATAATATTATTTATTTATTACTTATCTCATATTTATAATTATTGACAAGTGATACATATTTATATTAGTTTTATTTTGTGTATTATTCTTTCATTAATTTCTAATAATAAAATTGATATACAAGTTTCATTTTTTGTAATATTTTAGTTGAATAATCTTCAAACCGTTTAAACCAGCCGAACCAAACCGCTTTAATATGGTTTGGCCGGTTTGGTTTGAAATAATTATTTGGCTGGTTTGGTTTGTGAAAATTTCAAACCGTACCTATTGGTTTGGTCCGTACTTTGCCCCTTAAACCGGCCAAACCGGACCGTGCATACCCCTAATAAGATCTACTAGTTTGCACTTCTTCAAGCTGGGTATTTTAGCACCAGTTTGGATTATAAAAAAATTGGTAGATTAGCAAGTTTGTTAACTTAGGCAGTATTCAAATATTCTCCAACACTAAGACTATATTTATCAACCACACTATATATATTGAATTTTTTTTTTTTGAATAGGAATATATTTATTAAATTCACACACCCAGATGTCCCCAGGGAAGCTCGAACCTGTGACCTCTTGGTCTAGGCAAGGTGCTTTCACCACTACACCCCAGAGAAGAAGATAATCCTTCACTCTCCTTCATTTATTAAATTTTTTAATAAAAATAAAACAATTAATTTAAAACATATATAACTTATAAAAAAGATTATTAAAATAAAATTGACATAAATCACATAAAAAACATAACTACTAAGAAATAAAATTACATTGCATATATATTTTAAGAATAGTATATATAATACTCTTTAAATTTTGGTAGAGAATAATATATTTCCTTAAAGAAAATAATAATAATCTCATTGCTACAAAATAATATAATTAGAGAATAATATATTTCCTATATATATAATATCACAATTTTGGTAGAATATATATATATATATATATATATATATATATATATATATATCTTAATTTAAAATTAAAAAATATATATATCAATATTAGACTCTATTTGTAGAGAATAAAAAATTATGAATTTTGATATAATTTTTATTCATTTTTATGTAATTATATAAAAGATATAATCATTTTATTGTTACATTTATATAAAATTAATAAATTTATATAAGGATTACAAATGTCACTATATTATTGATTAATAAATAAAGAATTGAGAAATAAATATAGGTGGGGCCCGCAAACCTTTTGTGGTTGCTTTGGTTGTTGGTGGATCTTAGGATAAAGAAACAAAGACAATATTTTATTTTTTTATTAATTAAATTGATGATGTGGCATGCGACTACAACCATTGTGGTCGCTGATAATAGCAGTCTAAGCTCAAGATTACAAAGATGTCGCACGATCTGTTGCTAGCTGATGAATGCTCGCATCCACCAGTCCACTAGCGCACTCGCCTAATCCTTCACTCTCCTTATCTTTTTCAGGTTTGAAGAAGATAAGTGTGGGCACACCACTTAACCTCCAGCTGGTCGAAGGACTTTGAGTTCTTCCCTGGAACGTTAGATTGTGGTATACACTCGTAATAGTTATCACTGGAGATGTCATAACTTCAAGATGTTTTCTTACTCTAAAGTAAAAAATTGAAAAATATCTTTTACTAGACGCACATAGCCTCATATCCAATAAGGCACACAGAAAGTGAGCTGTTAGAACAACCTGAAAGCTTTAGAATGCTTGAGTGTTGAGTTTGACAGAGTATTGATAGCTTTCATGAAATAAAAATCAGTTCTTCGTTTTTTTTATTCTCCAGTTGATTGCAGCCTTTTTTTTATAGGCGGTCTTGTCTTGGAGAGTTTTGAATTTGAAGTCATTGTGAGATAAAAAGGACCCGTCCAATCGGAAGTCTCACTTTTCCTGAATTGCAGTGTCCTTGCTGTCAGAGCAGGTGGACTCTGCAACTTTAGTCTGAATAACTCCGAGCCAATTCAAGGAATGTCTGTTGGTTGATTCCTTGGAACGAACAAGGTTTAAAGATCATAGACTTTAAGATCTTATTTAAGTCTGGACTTGGAATGTGCTTGCTTGTCTTGGCTCACTGTGTCTCTATGTGATGGTTTGTGAACTGCCTTTGCTAGTGACATCTTGCTGATAAGCTCTTAACTGGTGGATCACCAACTGGTGATCACGTGTCTGCCAACTACATCCAAAGGTATAAAGACACTTTGCTGGTGAATGGAAGCAAACTTCCAAAAGCTTGCGATTAGCTCCGATTTATAACTCGATAATTCATATACATGATATTACAAGTATGGATTAATCCTAGTTAGAGACACACTAACTGGTGGTATGTTTGACACATGAAAATAATATAAAAAGGAAGAAATTTCTAACACGGGTCGATCTGCGAAACCCATATGACCCACCAATGAAATTAATCAATTAATTAAAAATAAAAACTGTGTTTAATAGGTCATTTTTGTGTTAAAACAGGTCATATTGATTAAAGTTAAAATTTTCACATTATTTAAGCAGGTCAATTTTTATTGATGTGAAAATAACAGGTCGTATTCGGGTTGACTTTTTTACCCAAAAAAATAAATATATCGAGTTCAAGTTGACGTATAATAATGTGTTAATATAAAGTAGGAATCCGACCCGCCAACCCAAACTTCAACCAATTGTCATTCCTAAAATTATGATTCACAAATCATTTACAAATATAAAAAGGAAAAAAAATAAAAATACCGTAATTTCTCAAGCACAAGACTCGAATCGCTGACATCCGCCGTAGGGTAAATCACCAGCTCTCATGCCCCCGACGACTGATTCTACCATAGAGGCCAACAATAGATGAAATTATGGATAGGTTTATATTCATCTAACAAAAAAAGAGATCATCTTATACAAGTCATTATCATTCTTACTATATTATTATATTGAATTTTTATCTGATTATATCTTTATCAAATTCTTATCAAATCTTTATAGAATCAATATCAGATTTGTGTAAATTCGAATGCAAGCTTATCAGCTCAAATACATATTAGACCTCAATAGATCAAATTGATAATGAATCGAAATGATAAGAATCCATCTATGATGCCTTTTTGGGCACTAAATTGATAACTAAATAATTGAGTGTATTACTTTTATTTATATATTTTTTGTCTATCTATGTTTGATTAATAGCAACACATGCGATATTTAATTTAATTTCATTTATTTAAATTCATGCACCTAGATATTTCTGGGTTAGTTTGTGAGAGTGTTAAAGTTTTTGCAAGTTCAACATTGGGATGTTTAAACATCAGTATGTTAGACTTAAATATTACTTTGACACTACGATGTTTATCTTACCCTTCCTGCAAGCGGTTACAACAAACTCCTAAGTTTAGGGAATGTTTGTAACCCTAGATTTTCATGATTTTTTCTGTTCCAATAAATCAGGGAACGTGTATATCTTTATTACTAACCCTATACTATATTATATTATTATTTATTTTGTTCCTAAATAATAGGGAATGTCTCCACTACTTAAAACCACTCGACACGTGAGTTTGTGGCTGATCAACGGTTACCTAGGTCAAGTGGAAAGTAGGAAAGCTTCGTGCAGCACGTCCAAGGAGTGGAGAAGTGGGTACGAAGCTGTGCATTCCAAGCAAGAATAAATAGGGCATGACAAGCTTGAAGAATGGTTGAGCAATTACACCGAGTAATCAAGCATCCCAACTTCAAGATTATATTCATGCCTTATCCATCCTTATCAATCTCTCACAATCTGTTCCCTCATGACATAATCCATCTCCGGAGAGTCTTCCAACGGTGGAGGAGTTGCGAGGCTACCTTGTGTCTAGCTTGATAAGAACGATTTATCCATAGGTGCTAGTTAAGCATCTATGTAGAGTGAGGATTATTCTAGGGAGTGAACCGAGAATAATTCGAGCGATTTTTTACTTTGTTTCACTGAGCAAATTCCATTTTATTTAGTGAAACTGTTAATTTTAAGGCTGAAAGGCTCCTTGGGGAATAACAATATTACCTAGAAAATTATCCGCTGCGTTTTTCTCTAAAACCAACATCATAGTCTAACATTACAGTGTTTGACGTAAACTCGGGTACAAATTCTATCAGTTCGAACCTATGATCTCTTGATCCAAGTAAAATACTTTCATCACTACTCCTGAAATGAGGGGACAACAACCACTTCAATAACCAAGTTTATTCAATTTTGCGTTGTGAAAAGTTGGCATTAAGATTTGATGATTCTTTTAAATGACTAATTCGTAATTCTTGAACTTAAAAGTATCAAAAGAGAATCGTAATTGGAATTAAAAAGAATATATTTTGAAATATAATGAATTAATTTGAACTCATACAATCAAATATTTTTGAAAAGTTTTGAATCCATAAGTTCTTGATCAAAAGTCAAACATTTTCACCACTGCATCTCACGTAAGTGGACATCAAAATATATATAAGTAGGTATAAATCACAAACCATTTACACAAATAAAACAAGCCCTAATTTGTCAAGTACAAGATGGCAATCAATTGTTGTTGACCTCAAAACGTAGTAATTAAGCGCTTTGTCTATTCGATTAGCACGAAGTTTTCAGTTGTCAACCCGTCTTCTTCCAACTTTTCCGCAAACTCTTGCCTTCTCTCCTCCACCAACTTAGTTCGAACTCGAAGATCTTCATTACCATAACCCTCTTGTTCCTCAAGTATTTTCACTGCTGAAACTGCTGCAGAAACACTGCATTCATCCACATAAATATCTCTAAGAGTTGATATTTCTCCCAAATCCAGAGGGATCTCCTCCAACTTCCACAATCCCTCAAGAACTAGTTCTTCAAGAACGGGAAAATGACATCTCTCAGCATTCCAAAACATTAAATCAGCACAGTATGAAATTCCAAGAAATCTCAAGCTAGTGAACTCCCCCTCATTAGGGTTCCATTCCGGTCCAAACACCGAACCTTCCAATTTGAGAGCTTCGAGATGAGGCAACGAACCGATCATTGTCAAATCTTCCCAACATAGGTTGCAACCTTCTACAGTCAACTTCTTGAGAGAACTTGGGAACTTGAGGTTCTGAACCAAACCATCCCGACTAGGGTTTCCATGAAAGAAGTATTTCAGTGACTCGAGTTTGTTCAACTTGCCTACATTGTGGAGACTGTAGCTAGAAACCTCTTCAGCATCTCCCAAATCTTCATGAAAAGTGACTCCAAGTTTCACAATGCTTGGCATTCTCTTGCAGACCTCTTCACTACATTTGAAATTCTTCACATTCTTGAGTGTTTGTAGATTTTCCAAAACGACAACGTCTCGTTCACCACTAGGAGGAGGATCAGGAAGAGAAACACACCAATAGAGCTTTAGGTGTCTAAGTTGGGGAATCTCCCAAATCTCACATGGTGCCACAACCTCACTAACTCTTCCACTAATGATAAGTGTTTGCAGACTCCGAAAGAGGGATATCGAAGAAGGAAGATTGAAAGCAATCCAACGATCTTTGTGGTAGTCAAGGTGCCTCAAGTTTACATGTTGAAAAGCAGAGTCCAAGGAATCACCATGAGCTTTACACAACACTCTCAACAATTTTGCCTTGAATGATGAAGGGATGAAGCTCCTATATATTATAGAACGTGTAAATGGTGTTGAGCGCAAGGGAAAGGCTCGAGGGGAGTTTCCTTGATCCTCTGTAATACTCTCATGAATCACAACACGACGCTCCCTTTCGACGCCTTGAGGTGCGTCAAGCATACCCTCCTTCACCACACACAGAAACTTCTCTTTCTCACACATCTTCAAGCACAAATCTCTCACAAGATCATGAATGTGGACAATCTTAAGCTTCTTATTCAACCCGAAACTATGAACTAAGATGAGATTCCTACCAACAAGGTCCTTCACATAGCCAGCAGCAACTTTTTCCATTGTTAAGTGTTTATGGGGTTTTAGAAACCCCTCAGCAGCCCAAAGTTTGATGAGCTTGGATACATAGATTCTATGGTCTTCTGGAAATATTCCAAAGTAAAGAAAACAAGGTTTTAGATGCGCCGGCAGATAGTTATAACTCAAGGATAATATATTCAAGCAGTGATCATCAAGAACTGAGTTTACATCTGCTTCTACATTCTCCCAATATTCTTGCATCATAGATCTCCCTAGAAGCCCACCCATCACTACAATGGATAGAGGAAGCCCTTTACATTGTTTAACAATGCTTCTCCCAACTTCTTCCAAGTTTGAAGGGCAATTCCCTTGCTCAAAGGCCTTCTCACAAAATAGGTCCCAACTATTACTCTCATCTAAAAGATTCAAGAAAAGTGGCATGGATCCAAATTCATCAGCTACTTCTTGTTCCCTAGTAGTTACAATGATTCGGCTCCCATTGTGATTTTCAGGAAAGTAAAACTTCACCCTGTCCCAAGCTTCAATCATCCACATGTCATCTAACACTGCTAAATATCTCCTACCTGATAAAATCTTGTACAATTGCTCACCTAATTGCTCCTCACTTCTTTGGTCCATTTTATTAGTGGATCCTTCTAAGCAAGAAAGAGTCTCCATAAGAACTTCCCTCACTGTGTATTCTTGAGAAATAGTCACCCAAGTACGAACATGAAAGTAATGCAAAATAATCGAACTTTCATAGACATTTCGAGCAAGGGTGGTCTTACCTATTCCACCCATGCCCACAATCGGGATTACCTGACGATCAGATTGTAGTGCAGTGAACCGATCCATGAGCTGACTCGAGTAGCCATCGAATCCCACCATACTCGCCTTTGCAGTGGTCTGAGTTCTTGGCGAAGCAGCAGGTTTCAAACACTTGTAACGCTTGTGTCTGAATCCTCCTTCCTCTTCAACCTTCATTACCTTTTCCTTGATAAAATCCATGTCTTGTTTCACCTTGTGCAAGTCCATCTCAAAAGTGGGTGTTGTTTCATCGACTCCAGATTCAAGCAGAGCTACTATATGGGATTCGAATATGTCTTCAGCCGCTTGAGCAGCAGCTGTAATTTCCCTCTCCAAAACTTCTGCTTCTTCTATGCTGCTTCCATGAGAAGTATGATTCTCCATAAAAGTTAGCAAAATATCAACAGTTTCTCCAACGGATCCAATCTGTTTGGTGTCGACAAAGGTGGAAAGTCGAGGATGATTCTTGATCTGCTCCATAATATTGATGAGAGAAACCAGAGCTGCGTAAGCTGCCATCTATAATTTGACGGGAGCAGCTCAGTTGTTGACGAGATCCACTGATTCAACAAATCAAGCACAAATTTGGCTCACAAACCGAGTTTCAACTGTAGCAAAACATGGCCCCCGCTCTTGATAAAAGAAAGAAAACTATGCACACTGTCTGGCCTAAAATTTCTCAACTTACTTTTTGATCTATTTTAAACAATAACTTTCACCTTTATCAATGACGTATTTGATTCTCTTTATAAAAAAAAACATTCTAGTTTTGAACGTTAACTTAGTTTATTCATTGTGTTCAGAGTAAATATATCCATAATATTGATGAGAGAAAAGAGCTGTGCAAGCTGCCATCTCTAATTTGTGTTCACGAGATCCACTGTTTGTCTTGATTTAAAAAAAATATATATATATATATATATTGTTGAAATGTTGGCCCATAGTGGCAACTTTAACATGGGCTTGTTATGCCCGACTCGAATCTCTCGACCCGGATCCGACCCGGTTTGGTCTTTACCCTATTTGTCTCTTTTTCCCCAATTTTGAATTGGAACGAAGAGAGAGAGCAGCCGCTAGAGAGAGCCGTTAACCTCTCTTCCACCTTCATTCATCCACCACCGCCGCGCCACCGGAGTTGAGGGTAGACACCGAGCAGAGAGAGAGAAGGGTTTCTCATCCACGCCTTTGGCCGGGGAGTTGACGGGCTGGTTTAATCGGGGATTAAACAAGGGAGATCTGAGCCGAGCAGCCATCTTCTTCTCCTCCGTCTCGCTGCCCAGTTCAGCGCCGCTGCTGCGGCGCCCCTCCCCTCGCCGGCGTCCAGCCGGCAGCGCGCCGGCGCTGCCATCTCCGGCGACCTGCAGCTCGGAGCTGCTGCTGCTACCTTCCTGCTGCTGATCGCTGCTGCTTGTCTGCTGCGTCTTCATCGCAGCCGAGCTGCGCAGGTAAGTGCCCTTCATTGTACATCTATTCTCTAACTTCCCTCTTCTCTGTTTGCAGGTTGTAGAGGGGTGTAGAAGCTTGGACAGTAGCTGGTGCAAGAAGAGGTGCTGCTGCGCTGAGTTCGGAGAAGTGAAGCTGCAGCCCCACGGGTTCGTGCCACGACTTAGGGCGAATGAATCCCCGGCGGCCCTCTCTCCGATCCCCTACATATATATATATATATATAGATAGATGTGAGAACATGAGAACAAATAATGAAGTAAATTTTCAGATAAAATGAACAAAATTAAAGATAAAAGTGAACAATATTTTAAAAAAACTGAAGTCTATAAAGTACAACGAAGGAAATCGAAGATAAAATAAAGAAAATGGAAGATAAAATGAAAATGAAGTATTTTCATGAGGTTAAAATGAAGTATTTTTTCAATGAATGATTTTGATGTTAAAATGAAGTATAGTGAGCATATAATGTAGTATTCTCATATTCTCTATTCTCACCGGATTAAGCCCATATATATATATATAGGGAAGAGATCAAATACTAAAAAGTGAAAAGATGTTAAATAGGAATAAATTCTAGACCATTAATTTTGATGGATGAATGGTCAAGATTGAATTTTTCAAATTGAAGTTATTTATTTTGATGTGGGTGGTTATGCAATTTAATTATGCATAACATAATAACAAAACAAGCATAAAATATTAACCAATCAAGCATGTTTAGCATTTTAGCATAAATAACATTTTAGCATAGGATTCACTCCCTATATATATATATATATATATATATATATATAGAGGAGGGATCATATGATAATAAATAAGTATATTAAAAATAAGAATGAATCTAATCCATTAGATCTAATTAAATCAATGACTAATAACTAATCAAGCAACAATTAAAATGCTATCAAGCAATAAATGATCAAGCAACAAATGAAATACAATCAAGCAACATTGTAAAGGTAATCAAGCGGCTTTATCATTTTATCACGGGAGGAATTTTTATCACCGGATCCAATCTCTATATATATATATATATATATAACCACTTTCTATATGCTACCTGTTAACTCAAGTTTCGGTGCATTAACTGGACAAACTAGTTACATTATATAGGTAAACTAGGTGCATTACGAAAACAATGCACAAAACTGTTATAGATAATATAATGCAATAATTTTGAGTTTAGTTCCAGGATAATGTAATATTGCATGTAATATAATGTATTATATTACATAAAAATAATGTAGAAGTAACATGGTAACATAGGAAAAGTGGGTAACATATGATTACAAACTTTTATATATATATATATATATATATATAGAGAGAGAGAGAGAGAGAGGGAGAGTAGTGTTCACGTGAGTTGAACCTTAGTATGAGAAATGAGAATAAATCTAGGTCGTTCATATATTCAAATCAACGCACCGATTAAACTAAAAATCGCAACATTTTATGGTCAATATCCTGCATTAAGGACAATATAGTAATTATATACAATGAATGATAATTTTAAAGTCTGAATTTTAATTACGATTTTGTTCATTTTAAGGGCGATATCCTGCATTAACATTACATTGCGAAATAAAATGTTTAATCTCTCTACTTACGATATTTTATCTTCAATATTGTGCATTTTAACTTAGCAAACATGCAATTTTATCTAAGCAAACATGCATTATATCTCGTACGAAAAAAAAAACTAATATCTCTAATAAGGAAAGATTGCATGTATCAAAATATGGATATTCATATCTAATCTGATATGGAAAATATTGTTTTAAATAAGAAAGATTATCTGATTTTCAAAATTCAAATATATCTACCTTATTTTATTTGAATATTCTTACCATGCCTACTCAAACGAATCATCATCTTATTTGTGCATCAAAATAATCCAAGTTCATGTTAAAATTTGTTCATTTTATCTTAAAATTTGTTTATTTTATCTTAAAATTGTTCATTATATCACTATAGAATATGCATTTTCTGAAGGAATATTATGCATTTTATACGTCATATAGTGCATTTTAAGTAAGATTTCATGCAATTTAGGTACATTTTCATGCATTTTATGAAAATCAATGTGTTGTTACGAGATTTATGTGTAGAATCACTAATTTTTATTTTCGTTAAGGTTTTCGTCCTCTAAATTTATGCAATAAGGATTTCATTTGAAAGATAATTTAATTATCTTTATTTTGATATATAATACATGAAAAATGAATTTAAATTGAGTGAGTTATGATCATTTAAAGTTTTTAGAATTTTAATTAGATGATAGAGAAAAAATATGATATTTTACAAAATTATCCTTAAAATAGAATAATGCATAATATACTACAAAAAATGAACACATAAATTTTTAAATCTTGAGCGTTGATATGCAAAGATAGAGGGTTGAGATTTATTCTCATTTCTCATACTAATTACATTTCTCATAT
The DNA here is from genome assembly GCA_026898455.1 of Plectranthus barbatus. Classification (NCBI taxonomy): domain Eukaryota; kingdom Viridiplantae; phylum Streptophyta; class Magnoliopsida; order Lamiales; family Lamiaceae; genus Plectranthus; species Plectranthus barbatus. The sequence continues at coordinate 290,564 of JAPKLW010000122.1, read as the reverse complement.
GATCACCACTCTATATATACATGTCATTATTTTTTTTTTTTTAATATTAATTTTATAAATTAAACATAATCAAGATTGGCTACATTAATCAACTTGTCCAGGAAATTCGACCTCCAATACATCTCATTAAGGAGCTGTTTAAAAAATTGTGCAATATGATGAGCCGTCTCAGTAGGACTTCTATATGCATGGAAGACTTCCAAAATAACTCCTTTGTCAGTAGTCTGGAAAAGAGTTTGGAACTCACCGGGAATCATATCAGTGTTGTCCTCTAGTTTTTCATAACTCAGGCAATCGAAGATAAATTGAAGCTAAATGAAATGAAGTATTTTGAGGTTCAAATGTAGTGTTCTCAAATTCACTTATATTAAGACAATTCTTACCTGATTAATATATATATATATATATATATATATATATATATATATATATATATATATATAGGTTATGTAAAAACTTATTCCTGTGAATAAACTAAAAACTTATAAATAATATATTCATGCATTATAAATAACACTTATCTGAGTCCTAAATAACAATTTTAATATGTTAATAATACTTTAAAATGTTAATTATCATTTTTACATAAATAACATCACTGAAAAGGAATGGTTAATTAGCATATTAAAATGTTATTTATGATTCAATTAATTGTTGTTTATAATTCATAATATATTATTTATAAGTTTTTAGTTTATTCATAGCAAAAAAATTTTACATAACCCATCCTCTATATATATATATATATATATATATATATATATATATAGGGGGCTGATCTGGTGAGAATAGCCCTTATCATGAGAAATGAGAATAAATCTCGTCCATAGATTTGCCAACATCAACGATCCAGATTACATAAGAGCTTTAACAAAAAATGCGGCATAATATCCTCATTTTACTTCATTTAAGGGCAACATAGTCATTACGAACGTACATGGCGCAAGAGTTGTGTTTTGTTCATTTTATGTATTATATACTTCATTTTATCTTACTTATACTTCATTTTATCTCAATTGCGAATCATTATAAAATAAATTCGATTCGAATTTTGATGTTACACGTGACATGCATTTTATCTTAGCAGTTCTTCATTATATCTTAGTTATTCTTCATTTTATCTCAATTGTGATTCATTATAAAATAAATTCGATGTGAATTTTGATGTTATATGTGACATGCATTTTATCTTAGCAGTTCTTCATTATATCTTAGTCATTCTTCATTTTATCTCAATTGTTGCTCATTATAAAATAAATTAAATAAAAATAAAATCAATTTTTCGGAAAAAAATGATTTCAATTCTCTTCATTTTATTTCCTATATACATCATTAAATGAAAAAATCAAATTTTTAGAAACAGTTCTCATCATTTTATCTTCTCTATAAGTCATTAAATGGAAAAAATTAAATTAAATAAAAATAAAATCAATTTTTCGGAAAAAATATTTCAGTTCTCTTTATTTTATCTCCTATATACATCATTAAAAGAAAAAAATCAAATTTTTAGAAACATTTCTCTTAATTTTATCTCCTCTATACTTTATTAAATGAGAAAAATTAAATTAAATAAAAATAAAATTAATTTTTCAGAAGAATATGTTAAGTTTATTTTATCTATTTAAAACTTCATTAAATTAGAAAATTCAATTAAATAATAATAAAATTTAATTTAATTTTAGAGTATTAGATGACTCAACAAGGCAATCAAAATCATGTGAAAAATAAAAAAGAAAAGTAATTACAGATCCAAATATGTAATAATGAAGTTCGCGGAAGATAAAATGAAAATAGAAATGATTTGAGGGAGATACCATCAGGTTAAATGACAATGATACCCTTAAATATGTAATAATGAAGTTCGCGGATGATAAAATGAAAACGGAAATTATTAAAGCATGGCCGCAGATCTTGTGAAATCAAAGGCTGAGATTTATTCTCATTTCTTACATTAACATCTATTCTTATATGATCTAACCTCTATATATATATATATATATATATATATATATATGGAATTATGATAAGTACCCTATTACATAAGAAATGAGATGAATTTGGGCCTTCCTTTTTTTTTAATGGACGATTCAGATATGAAATTAGGAGCCAGAAATGAGTGGCATTAAATAGCTTCAAAACTTGCAGTAACGGGGTATTATGTAATTTGAGCACTTGCTGACACAATTAATTTGAAATTCATTTTCTCATTCTTAGTAAATAGCCACTTTTATATTTACGAATAGCCATTTCTCAAAAATACCCTCATTTTTCATCCATATTGAATCAAACAAAATACAAATATCTACCAAAATTTTTACTTATCAACTTTCATGTTCTTTTCATACCAAAATTGTTTGTTATTTCTAATTTCTAATGTTAGGAACCGAGACTCCGACATTAGTTTGATATTGTCCGCTTTGGGCCGAGCACAAGCCCGCACGGATTTGTTTTTGGGCATCTCCCAAAAGGCCTCATACTAATGGAGTTATTGGACTCTATTTTATAGAAGGATATTTTTCCTTCTTCAACCGATGTGGGATAGGGGTTTTCCGGTGAGCCTTTGTGAGATTAGTGAGATCCCGACCCT
>JAPKLW010000122.1:249956-272977 GCA_026898455.1 Plectranthus barbatus | reverse complement strand
TCGATTAATTAAGCATTAATTAGCTTAATTAAATCCGGGATATTACATATCTAATTGCATTACAACTTCACATTCCCCACCTCATAACATTGCAACAATCATCTTTGCAAACGTTTTTTTTTTCGTGGGAAAAAAAGCTTCACAATGAGAGAAGGTAGAAAATTATATGAGAAATATTAAGAAAAAACAAATCTAACAAATAATGAGGCATGATATAATCCACAATGGACGGGCAGCGCTTCATGATGGTGTAGGAATAGGTGAGAAGCCAAAACATCCAAGAGCCTTGACGTGAAAGAGGTCCGCCGCTAGAAACCACGGCACAGAGATGCTGGGGTCGACGAAGACGTACATGATGAGGAAAATGCCGAATTAATTGAAATATGTAATTATTATTAAACCCTTTGAACTATCTTTACTAATTATTATTTATAGTAACTACCACAACCCAACTTTTAATAAAATATTAGTTTCTCTCTCCTCCACTTACACAACCTACAACTCAACTTAATTTCTATTCACACGAATGACATTCACCCAACCTAAATCATATTATATTTTTATATTAATATTTCTATATATATATATATATATATATATATATATATATATATATTAGATTTGCACCCGCACGTTGGCGCAAATAAATACTTCCTTCGTCCCACGAAATTAGTCCCATTTGTCTTTTTTGTCCGTTCCATCTATTTGTCTCATTTCCTAAAATGGCGAACTTTTTTACACTCATCAATAAAATATTAATTCCACTACACTCACTAACATTGGTTATCGTGCCAAAACCAAGACTAATTACATGAGACGGAGGGAGTATTATTTATAGTAACTAAATTTACACCCGCGCGTTGCGCGAATAAATATTGTTCGAAATAATAAACAAATAATCTTATTCATAACATTATGGTGAATAATATTATTCATTTTATTGAATAATAACTTATGTTTCTATTGTATATAAATTATCAAATAAAGAATTACTATGTTTCAGTAAAGATATTATAGTGTAGTTTGTTTAAAATAATACTAATTAGATATTATATAAATATATGAGAATAAATTTTAAATATAAATAATATCTTTTCATTTTTTTTCGAAAAAAATATTTTATTTTAACATGTACACATCTTAAAACATATATAGATTTACATATTCCAATTAGCAACTAATAACTGCAAAAATATCATTACTTTATTTAATACTTTTTTATTTAAATTTGTACACGTTTCTTAATAATTTTGGAGGAAAAATCCTGGAACTCCTTTAGTATATTATATAGATATATAAATAATTTTATTTCAAAACGTCATGATAAATAATATTATATACTTTATTAATGATCACTTATGTTTCTATTGTATATAAATAACCGCGTAGAAAATTTTCATGTTCCAGTAAAGATATTATAGTAGTTTGATTAAAATAATACTAATTACACGTTATATGAAAATATATGAAAAACAATAAACTTCTCTAATAAACTTTCGACACGTATAATATCTATTCAAATTTGTAACCAAAATAAAAGTATTTGCATTTACACTCCTAACATTTGTCAACTTTACAAAAATAATATAGTGCTCACAAAATTATAATTTAACTCACAATATTTGTCTATATTTGTGATTTAATATTTTGCACCGAAAATTAATACTCCCTCCGTCCCAAACCAATAGGTACTTTTCATTTCGGCACATGAATTTCGGAGTTAGTGTTTAGTAGCTAATTGTGGTCGGTAATAAAATTGGCAATCGTAATTAAATTCTATAAGACTTAAACAAGTTAATAACGATTGCCAATTTTATTAACGACCAGAATTAGCTACTAAACACTAGCTCCAAAATTCATGTACCGAAATGAAAAGTACCTATTGGTTTGGGACGGAGGGAGTATTAAATTTCTAAGTTTTTTCATTTTACGAACTTAATGTCCACTACAAAAAAAAATGGTCTATAATGGCGATAAAAATTGTCACTATAAATATGAATTTTGTCACTATAGCATCTTAGTCACAATATTGTATGTCGTCGCTATGTCGTGGCTACTGAATAGTCGCTAAAGGGTTTAGCGACGAACTACGATAGTTGTCACTATTGCTCTATCTTATTGTGACTTCAATTTTCATCACTAATTCACTATTAATTAGTTACAAATTATATTCGTCACTAAAATGTCATGATATAGCCACACAGATGTGTTGTCACTAAATAAACATGTTTTAGCCACTACAATAATTATCACTAAAACTTTATAATATAGTATCATAATTTGTCAGTCACTAAAATATCATGATATAGTGACATCACATAATTATCACAAAAACTTTGAATTTAGTAGCAAAAATTTGTCTGAACCCACCTACACCGCACCAAACCATCCGTCGAGCTGCAATGCCTTGAACCGCACCTAACTGTTGCATCACACATAGCCCGCCAACATTAAGCCACACCTAACCACCCGCACGACACCCAACCATTGAATCACACCTAGTCTGCCACCACCGAGCCGCAATCAACGCACCACGAGCAATTAGGACCACTGAGCCATCATCGCACCACACCTATGAATAATCAAGAATCTGCACATAGTCATAGGAAAAATTAAAATTTATTGCTTCCAAGAAGATTCGAACTCTTTACCTCTTAATTCAATCCCTTATATCCATCCACTGCACAAAATGATTAGTTATTACTATTTTGTATAATTAATATATATAAGGTAATAGTGACTATCTATCTAAACGTAATAAATTTATGGAATCTATTTCACTCTATATAAATTTAATTCTTGACAATCTCATAAATTAAAAAACTACTACCACATCAGTGAATTCTAAGAAATAAAAGTAAAATGCAAATATTGTTAAAATGATATTTGATATAATTTTTTATTAAAAAACTACTACACAATATTTACTTTTACTTCATTATTTACACTGTGCCGAAATGGTAGTAATTTTTTAATTTATAAGATTAGTAAGAATTAAATTTGAATAAAAAATAAATTTTAATAAAAATTTATAACCTAAGATTTTAATTTATATTAAACATAAATTTTACATAATTATGTAATTGAAATTAAAATTTAACTAAACAATTTAAAATTCACGCATTATTTAATATTTTGAATACATAATTAACTCATTAAAAATTTAATAATCTTAATTAATTGTGTGTATTTATTTAAATTACATAATTAAGTTTTTAATTTGATTTGGATTTTTAACTTAATTACATATTTTGGATCTTATCACCTTTAAATAGATTAATTTTCAATATAGTAATATAATCATCAATCATATTTTAACTGAGAAATATTTTTATTAATAAAACATAATGTAGGATATAATTTCATAAATTTGGAAGTATGAAATAGAATTTCATAAATTTTAAAAGTTTTAGATATTACATAACCAAAAGCAAATTGATGGCTTATAAAATTTATTAATAATGAACTAGTGCAGTACATTAAAATTTGAAATTTTGTTAAAACATCATCAAAAATATTATTGTTGTGGAATTCAGTGATAATATATTAATTTATCACTATTTAAAATTTATTGTGATAAATTTGGTTACTGTCACTATAAAGTTATTTTAGCAAGAAAAAGTTTATTATCACTAGCTTTAGTGATGGTAAATACTAACAACATATGAAATTGTCACAAATTTAAAAAATATTGTGATGAAAAAATTTATTGTAGCTAAAATAGTCTTTTTAGTTACAAAATTTATTGTCACTAACATTAGTGACATAAAATATTGACAACTTACGAAATTGTCACAAATCATATTTTTTGGTGACGAGAAAATTTATTGTTGCAGTAGATATATGTTTAGTCACAAAAATATTATTGTCACTAACTTTAGTGACAATAAATATTCACAGCTAATAAAATTGTCACAAATCATATTTTTTGTGACGAAAGAATTTATTGTTGCTATACATATATGTTTAGTCACAAAAATATTATTGTCACTAGCTTTAGTGACAATAAATATCCGCAACTAATAAAATTGTCACAAATTGTATTTTTTGTGACAAAATGCAAAGTTGATACTATAAATGTATTTTTAGCCACAAAAATTTAAATGTTACTGATATTATTGTCACTACACACAGTTTTTTTTGGAGTGGTCTAACATTTATAAAATTAAAAATATTAGGTTATTTTTGTAAGAATAAATAGATATTATGAATTAAAATGTACTAATTCCTTAAAATAATATGAATCTAAAATTAAAATAATAAAATTAGAATTATGATATTGAAATGGCATTGCAAACATGTTGTTTTGTTTTACATTTCAAATGACTTGCAATTTAAATACTCTAAAATTGATTTGTTAAATAATTCAGTTTATGCAAAGTTTAACAATTTTAAAACTAAATTATTTTAGAATATAATTATATTAAAATTAATAAAATCATATCTAATATTGTTTTCAAAAAAATAATTTTACTTCAACATGCACATATTTTTCAATATATTATATAGATTGTCATGTTCCAACCATCAAATAATAATTGTAAAAATATCATTAATTTATTTAATATTTTTATTTTAATATGTGCACATTTTTTAAAAAAATTTGGAGGGTAAAGCTATAACACTTTTAGTAAATTATATAGATTACTGTATATATTATGATATTGATGAATTAGTAAATAAATAAAATAAAATAAAATAATAAAATTATTATAAATGTGATGTAATATTTTTGGAGGAAAAGTGGCAAAGTTGTAAATAGATGGAACTTCTTTGCTTTAGTATATATATATAGATAGATATGAATATATAATTATAATAATAACATATTATACACTTTATAAAATTGATATTTGACTCGATAATAAAAAAAATTACTCCCTCAGTCCCGAGTAAATTGTCCACATTTCCTTTTTCGTCTGTCCCACAATATTAGTCCACTTTTCTAAAATAGCAAATTTTTCACACTCATCAATAAAATATTCATATCACTACCACTCACATATCTTGGTTATCGTGTCCGGTCAAATGTGGACAATTTGACCGGGACGGAGGGAGTACAAGAGTTTAAATATAAATACGTCTGAGTTATAAATATGAGCACAAGTTACTAAAGTATTATTGCAAGAGAAATTCAAATTACATAATTAATTATAATTATAAAAAAATTATTGTATATTTTAAAATGGTTTTATTTAAATTAATAAGAAATTAAATATTAAAAGAGCTTGAATAAACTGTTAAAAGAGTTAGAAAGAGAGTTTTAATTTCACTATAAAAATGTATCAATATTAGATTTTATTTATAAAAAAAAATATGAATTTTAATATAATTTTTTTATTTTTTTAGTGAATAATTCTATATAATATCATAGATATAAAACTAAGAGTAGAAACTCTAAATAGCTATTTTAACTATATAAAAACCTTAAATGGTCATCCTTAAAAATACATTTAAAGAATAGCCATTTTTCTCAAAATAACCTTACTTTTAAAAAATATCAAATACAACCGTTTATTATATTTGGTTTGTGATGCACCAATTCATTTAAATTCACTTTATTATTCTTTAATATTAAGAATAGAGAAATAATATTTATTTAATAACATACAAGTATTATAGAATTTTATCGAATAAAATTTCAATTTATTTAAATAGCAGTTTTGAATCAATTATTTAATTATTTTTCCTTTGGTGCGCGAATATTAATTAAAAAATCATCTAATAAATATTAGCAGTTTTAGAAACTATTATTTTAATTAATGATTAATTAAAATATATGTGGTTGTCTACTAGATCAATTTTAATTACAAGATGTAATTAAATTAATAGAGAATTTTGGATTTAAACAACCAATGTTACAAAATATTAATATTAAGTTTAGCAACTAATGATACAAATAACATAGTTTAGTAACCTTTTAAGAAATAAACCCTACATTTTTAATCTAATTATACTACTGAAATTAAATAATTTTAATTATATTAATGATTTTTTATTTTGTTAATAGAATTATGGTTAACGATTAAATAACTTTAATTATATTAGTTTTTTATTTTTTTTATAGTACAAAAGTGTAAATAATGTTAGTAATTCATAAAATTTAAAATCCTATGAAATAGTAGGTTAATCATAGGGATATTTTAGTCAACTTATATTATTTTGGCCATTTTTTGAATGTGTACATAAAAGTGGTTATTTAAGGTTTTCATATAATTAGACTGGCTATTTTCATATATTTCCACTAAAACTAATATATATAAAATTAGGTTATCCAATAAAAAATTGCCAAATGACAATTTTTGATTGGATAACCCAAAAAGATGGAGAGATTGCTCAGCCAACCGTGACACCAACTTTAAGCCTTAAAAATTGATTTTTTTTTTTTTTCGTCAAATCTTTTTATCATTTACATGTGACTTTCATATGAGTGTCATAGCTGCAAGTAGTCTTAATTAATTAAAAATTAATTAATAAAATAAAGTGACATAAAAATCTGAACCGTTCAAAAATCAATATGAAAGGTACAAATTCATTCTCATTGCTTATCTAAGAACTTGTCAACTAATCTATTATATTTTGAGATGGGCTTAAAATCATTTGTTGGTCTTCAATGATCTGGGCCTTCACTGGATTTCTTGAGCCTTTTGATGAGAAAGAATATAATTGAACTTTACAGCCCTTTTAGAATAGAATTAGTCTACTGATTAATGACTGCCTAAGTCTCATCTAAACCGTCAAGATTTTAAGTCCTATCCAAATGTTCATACTTTATAAATTTAATAGAACAATTGATTCAAAAAAAAAATATAATAAAAGTAGGGTTGTACATGAACCAAATTATTCGTGAGCTACTCAAATCTCAATTCGATAAAAGTTCGTTAAGAAGCTCGCTTATTAAACGAACCAAACTCAAGTTTTATGGTATTCGACTTGTGAGCAAGCTCGTTAGCTAAAACTAGCTAGTATGAAATATAAACTTTTTTACTTTATAAAGTTGATAATTTCGTAACGTAAGAGTACGTAACAAGTATTATAAATCTTTGCGGTTTGAGTTTGAGTATAATATTATTAATTTTCTGTAATAAATATATTTTTCTATTAGAAATACAATTAATATTTTGAATATAATCTAAATTTAGAAAGTTTATTTAGGCTTGACTAAGATTTGATAAAGTTTATGAACCTTATTCGACAAAAAAACTTAAGATTCAACTTAATTATATACGAAATAAATTTAAACAATATACTGCTCAACTTACATAGTTCAATTACACCCACAAATAGAAAGCATAATTTTTGCCTATTTACATAACAACGTAATAACGTATAACAAAAATATTAAAACAATGTGATCATGAAGTAAATAAGTGCCAGATCCATGTATAGTCTTTGGGGCTCCAGCTCTTCCAGTCATTTTTTTTATATTATAAGAGTTGGTCTCCTAAGAGACGGTCTCACTATTTTTTTATTATGAGATGGACCTTAATACATCATTTCAATAAATTAAAGGGAAGGTCTCAGGTTAGGCACGCCTAAACGGTTTAGGCAGGTTTTATCCATTAATCCAAGCCAAACTCATCTAATATATCCTAATTGTGAATTAGTAAATACATCATTTCATTTTATAAAATTATATTATTTGCAACAAAGAAATACATCATTTGCAATAAAGAAATACATCATTTCAATAAATTAAATACATCATTATATATTTTCTTCTGTTTAAAAAATTACATTATTTGTAACAAAGAAATACATCATTTGCAATAAAGAAATACATTATTTCAATAAATAAAATACATCATTAAATTCGTCTCGCAATAAATTAAAATGATGAGACCGTCTCATCTGAGAATTTACCATATTATAATTATCAATTTTTTTATATATTAACAGTCCACTAGTGAACAAGAAAAATGAGCTAAAAATAATAAAGAAGATGGTATAATGGGGGTTAAGGATAAAGAGTAGTTATTTTTTTTTTTTACTTAACTTTATGTTTTTCTTTTTTAATTAAATCAACGGAACTTCTACGAAAATTTTCTATATCCAAAGTCCACAGTCATAGCACGTGCACAATATTCAGTATATCAATTCATTATTTTATAAATCATATAAAGTTGACTAAAAATTAAGTAGAGTAACTAGTGATGAGATTAAGTATAATTGGGCTATAATAAGTCCACTATTTTCATTATGATAAATTCTAATCTATTATAGGGATCAATTAATAATAATACAACCTAATTTTCATGGTTTTGACAAATAACGATCATTACACAAAGTTTTCTCCGATTGTTGGGTAGATCTATCCCGCTAGTCATGCTATATAGAGCCGGTTGCTTCCGGAACAAATCGTCTATTCCATACCACTTATTACTAATTTAATAATTATCATTATGAAAAAAAATCCAATCCAATACAATATATTGTAATTGGATTTTAAGAACAAAATCAAGTTTTTATAGAAATGCAAATTATGTTAATGAATTAGTCAATAAATGAAAAATAATTATTAAAAATATATATATCCCTAATTAGATAATTAGATAGGACGAACATTATAGCTGAATATAAAATTAAACTATAATAAATTATAATTATAAAAATATTAAATACAAATTAATAGTTTTAATAATAAAATAGAAAGTAGAACATTAAAAGTAAAATGTATCTAGTTTTTTTTTTAATCAGTATATTTTTTCTCACTCCATTTTTTCTATTTGACCCATAAAAGATACGCCACTAATTTAAATTGTGGTTCACAGTTTTCCAAATCATCCCACTTTTTTAGAATTCAACCATATTAAAATGTCAAATATATCTCTTTCGTAAATAATTAATAATTAAATATAAAGACTTTCAAATTCATTCTTTCTTTTTCATCCTTAAAAGCCTCTTTTGATATATAATGCGGGTGTATAATTCTTCACTAATTAAATAAAGGACAATTGCCGATCTAGAATTAGATAATTTAATTTTAAATTTAAAACTTAAAAAGATAAATTCTCAATCCAAAATTTAAAATATCTTTAATCTTTTAATTTAGGACTTGATACTGAGCACAAACTTTAAGAGAATGACGGAGCTCTCGATGCATGGGAGACGCAGGGCTCATCATCAGCAAACTAGCCATGATTGTAGCAAATCTAACAGAAATGGGAGTATAATATATAAATAAAATTAAAATGGAATACATCATGTTAGATATATATCAAGAGCTTCGGAAGCTCGCTATGCGTGGTATCCATATCCCTAGGGAACTTCGCCGATTAGCAGTTTAATGATACACATGGTGATGGGCATTACCACTAGGATCATCTCCAACTCAAAATATCAAACTTAAAAATTTAAAATACAGTAAATGTCATATGAGTACGTAATTCATCTTCAACCCAAAATATTAAACTCATATTCAAAAAACATTATCAGCATATTTCCTTTTTACACAATTTTTTAAATTTTTTAAATACTACCAATAATTTATCAAATTTACAATTTGGACTATTTACTAATTTTAAATAAAATAAATTATTACGTGATAATCAATTATTAACAGTGCAAAATATTATTAACACGCAGATAAAATAAAAATGAAGTTAGAAAAATAAACTAAAACTAATTATAATTAATAAAAATATATATAATAATAAAACAAAATATATCCAAATAAGTATAACATAAAAACATTTGAAGGAAACTAAATACACATAAAAGACAAAAGTACATACAATGATAAAATTAAATGCAAAACAAAGTCACAATATATAATTTATGAACATGAGGGAGCATTTAATAATTTTGGAAATAAATTAAATGCGTCCCTGAACAATTCAATGGGAGAGAGAAAAACCAAAAGATGAGTTTTGGGTTGTGATTTGTAGTAGGATTGGAGCAAAAACTTTGTTGAATTTGCGTTTGAGTTTGGGTTTGAGTTTGAGTTTAGCTATGGGACGGAGTTGCTATAAGAATGGCAAGTTGGGAGAAACCCCTAACTGAAGTTCTTTTTTATTTTATGGTATAATGATTCGATATTTTTATAAATTAGCTTCCACATAATTGAACATCATCAAGTCGTGATGAAAGAAAATATAGTTGAACATAAGAAAAAGAGAGTTGAACTAATATAGTTCTACATTCAATTTTGTATTTTTTTTATGTGAAATCTCGCCAACTCCTGTACAAAATTTCTGAATGCGCCGCCATTGCTCATTTTAAGTGGTACAAAACTCAATGCCACAATCAATTTTTATTTAATATATTTTTTATAATTTTAATTTAGGTTAATTTTATAAGCTCAATGGTAGGTTTCATCCCACCCATTTAGGGTGTATACTAGTTTTTAGTAATTATTTATAATTTGGTTATGAAAATTTATTAATATTAATTCACAATTATAATTTGTGTTTTTATAAAATTTTAATTCTTATTCTTAAAAATCATTTAGAATATATTATATTATATTCCCACTTTAATTTTTATTTTTATAATAATAATTATTAAAATTATTAATTAAGACAGTGAAATTATATGAGTAAAAAGGCTCTGATATGTTCGACCAATCGCACAGAGGTCCCATACGATTCTGTCGATTTTTGTTATTTTTTTAAAAAAATTGGCTATGAATCACGACCAAAATTAATACTCCCTCCCTCCGTCCCACTTGAATTGTCACACTTACCAAATTGGGCGTCCCAACTAAATTGTCACATTTCCAAAAATAGCAACTTTTTCACACTCAACAATAAAATATTAATTCCACTGATTCATTCTACACTTCCAACTTTTAATTTCCGTGCCGAAATGAAATGCGACAATTGTAACAGGACGGAGGGAGTACTAATATATATAATCGTGACCGAGTTGGTATTTATTTTTTTCGTAAAATTTTAATATTCTACATAATTGTAAATTATTTTCAATTTAAATATTTTATTTTATTTTTTTTATAGAAAGTATTAGCATTCAACTTAAAAATTTTAAGAAAATTGTACGAACAACCATTATTGATTGTGTGGATAAGGATGGTCACTTTATTATTATTATTTATTTATTTTTAGATAATAAAGATGGTCAGTTTTGTCCTTAGAAATAGTAAAAAGAGCTTTTTTGGAATTTTGCTGTTGATTCAAACCCCTATATATAATGCACCTCGTAGCTTTTAAAAATACAAGCTAAGTTTAATTTCCATAGCAGCTGAACCACCACATGATCTCAGCTTTGGTTGCTGCAGAAATGGAGAAAGATGGGATCCCTGCACCTGCACCTGCGCCTGCAACTAAAAAAGAACCCAACTACAGAGGTTGGAAAGCCATGCCTTACGTCATAGGTAACCGCCAAATTAACTCCACTACCTTTTATGAATATCTGTGTTCTTGCATCTCTCTCATATATAGCTGTTTTTTTTATAATTTTTAAGGAAATGAGACATTTGAGAAGCTTGGAACGTATGGAACATCGTCAAATCTGTTGGTCTACTTCACTACTGTCTTCAACATGAAGTCCATCACGGCTACGAATGCCCTCAACATCTTCAACGGAACCTGCAACTTCGGGACTTTGCTCGGAGCTTTCGTCTCCGACTCCTACATCGGCCGCTACAAGACTATCGCCATCGCCTCCATTGCATCATTCTTGGTACTCAAACGCTAATGAAATCCTCTATTTATTAGTAAAATCATGTTTAGAAAATAGGAATTAAGATTTGAGATGCTACAATATTTTCGTTGAATGTAGTGGATGTGTGTGCATATATTTGAGAGTGATAGAGGTGAGAGAGATTCTATTTCATAAGCCCATTTTATTTCACTCCACTACAAATATTACATCACACACAACCACTGGCCGATCTACATGGGGCTAGGGTCCAGCCCCCCAGCCCGAATTTCTTTTTGTGTTTGCAGTATCATGATTCGGTCTTTTGTGGTATAACCCATCTCGTATAAAAGAAAAAATGGATGAAAATAAGAAAAAATATGATATAAAAAGATTGAAGTTAAGGTGAAGACGGAAAAAAAAAATTCCAGCTTCCCTCCGGAAAATTTTATCGATCTGCCCCACTGCACACAACCATATTTATAGTCACTATAGAATTAGAACGCTATCCTTCTACACTCTTTTCATCATATATTTTTTTTAATACATTATTCTTTGATTTTTTAGAATATATCAATAGCCACTTAATTTCTATAATTTTCTTATACTTGATAAATATTTCAAGTTTATTTTTTCTTGTATTGGATTTAGGGGATGCTGATGCTAACGATGACAGCTGCATTTCCGAGCTTGCGTCCACCGGAATGCGGATCCGGTGAGAGCGATACATGCGCCGGAGCTTCGTCGGGGCAGCTGGCTTTCCTATTATCGGCGTTCGTGCTTCTTGTGGTGGGAGCGAGTGGGATCAGGCCGTGCAATCTTGCATTCGGAGCCGATCAGTTCAACCCGAATACGGCATCGGGTAAACGGGGCGCAGACAGCTTCTTCAACTGGTACTACTTCACCGCCACCTTCGGGATTATGGTGTCGTTGACGGCGATCGTGTACGTGCAGTCGGACGTGAGCTGGGCTATAGGGCTAGGCATCCCGGCCCTCCTCATGTTCCTTTCCTGCGCGTTTTTCTTTGTCGGAACGAGGATTTATGTCATGGTCTTGCCTCAGGGCAGCCCCTTGACCAACGTGGTCCGAACCTTGGTGGTTGCGTTCAAGAAGAGGAAGCTGCAGCTGCCGGAGCAGCCGTGTGACTCATTGTTTGATTACCATTCACCGGAGTCCATCAACTCCAAACTTGCTTATTCTGATCAATTCAGGTATAGATTTACTAATTCTTTATTTTTTTTAATCATTGATTAATATATGTACGGATGGTGATCTGCGACTCGACATGAACCTAACACGAAAAAGGGGGTTTGTACAACTCATTTAAAATTCGGGTCAACTGTGGGTCGAACCCACGAAACCCAATTAAAATTCAGGTCGAGTTTGGGTCGGCCCGGAAAACCCGAATGACTTGCGAGATTAATTAATTTTAATATTATATTCTATTTTTAATTTTATTATTTACTTGAATTGAACTAAAAGTCTAAAACCTAATTAAATTTTAATGTAGACTTTGTTTTGTTGTCTTGTTACTTGAAAGTATGAATTAAGATTTTAAGTATATATTTGTTATTTTATTTTGTGACATCTCATTTTCGTGTTAATCAAGTCATTTTCATGTTAAACAGGTCATGTTTATTAAGGTTAAAATTTTCACAATAATTAAGCACATCACATCATTTCAGATTATTTTCGGGTTGACTTGAAAATAAATAAGTCGGGTTCGGGTTGGCTATTCTCACCTGAAAAATAAATTGATCGGGTTTGGGTTGGCGTATAATATATTACTATCAGGTCACAACCTGAACCCGATCTTTCAGATTAATTTCATTACTTTCATCTAACCTTAAGTCCTTGCGTATGCATTTAGGTGTCTTAACAAAGCAGCAGTGATAACGGGAGAAGACAAGATAAACGAAGATGGAACAGCAGCAGATCCATGGAGTCTATGCAGTGTGCAGCAAATCGAGGAGATCAAATGCGTGATAAGAGTCATTCCAATCTGGGTTTCCGGCATTATCTACTACATTATACTAGTCCAAACGCAGACAAGTGTAGTATTCCAAGCACTCCAATCCGACCGGCGATTAGGCCACGGCAGCTTCAAGATCCCTGCAGCAACCTACGGTATCTTCGCCCTCATCAGCCTCACCCTCTGGATCCCATTCCACGACAGGATCCTAATACCGTTGCTGAGGCGAGTGACTCGCAGAGAGGAAGGCATGACAATGCTGCAGAGGATCGGATTCGGATTGTTTCTCTCAGTCTTGATAATGCTGGTGTCTGGCGCTGTGGAGACTCACAGAAGGACCTTGGCTCTCACACGCCCTACGCTAGGCCAGGCCCCACACAAGGGCGCGATCTCGTCCATGTCGGGGAACTTGCTGATCCCTCAGCTGGTGCTGACCGGAATATCCGAGGCGTTCGCGGCGATAGGGCAGGTTGAGTTCTACTACAAGCAGTTCCCTGAGAATATGAGGAGCTTTGCAGGGTCTTTCTTGTTCTGTGGTTTCGCGATTTCGAGTTATTTCACGAGTTTGTTGGTGTCGATTGTTCATAAAACGTCGAGAGTTGGGGAAACCAGCGATTGGTTGGATAACGATCTGAACAAGGGGAGATTGGACTACTTCTACTACCTGATTGCAGGGTTGGAAGCCTTGAATTTGGCTTACTTTTTGGTTTGTTCAAAGTGGTATAGGTATAAGAATGTTGATAGTGATAGCAAGGAAATGAATGTGGGGATGGAGAAGATTGATCCTCACAAGTTATCTGCATAGTTCACTAGTATTTTTAATGAATATTAATTAGAGAAAGGCATGTTCACCTTTTAAAATAATAATGTAATAGGCCATATAACTTTAAAGAGGTGTGATTTAATGTTGAATTAAAGTTTTTTTTATATATATAGGAATGAATTTCAGTTTTTGGATTGATTGCATCTAATTTATATTCGATTCATGACACATATGTGAATTATTTAGATTATATCAAGTTATTTTATTAATTAATATTGTATAAAGTTTATTCAAAATAATAAATTAAAAAGAACTAATGTAATCAATTTAAAATCATCAGTTCAAATTATCCATTATAGAAAAAAGAGTGTGTAATTTTATAAGTACATAATTTCTCCTTAATTATTACCCCCTCCGTCCGCCAAGAGTAGTCTCATTTCCCATTTTTGTTTGTCCCATAAAATAATCTCATTTTCCTAATATGGTATACTTTTTCACACTCGCCAATAAAATATTAATTCCGCTACACTCGTAACCCTTAATTCCTGTACCAAAAAGAAATGGATCTACACTAATGGGACGGAGGGAGTATTTCCTAATAATAATGTTTTCATATTCACCATGAGTAAGAGCCATAGGCAGCCACACTATCAAGTCATGCAATTTTTATAGTATAGCCCTTGTTTTCTAAAAGATTATGACATTTCATGGAAAAAAATGATTAATCTAGTTGTGTAGTCCTTATTTTTAAAAGATTGTAACAATTCATGGATATAGTGATTAATTTAGTAGTATAGTCCTTGTTTTTAAAAGATTATAACGTCTCATGGAAATAGTGATTAATCTAGTTTAGACTATGAAAAACAATGTTGCTGAAGATGTTATGTTTCGGTTAATATCTATATCTATATAATATATTAAAGGAGTTCTAGAAAATTATCTCCAAATTTTTTGAAAAAGGTGTCCATGTCAAATAAAATATATTAAATTAATTCATGAATATTTTGCAATTATTTGTTCATTTTTTATAAGACTTCCAATTAACAAAGTTTTTATTTATTGTATTCATCCAACTATGTTCAAAATAATTATGATTTTTTTGCACATAAATTTAAAATCTAAATATTACCAAGTTTAGGATTCATACACTTTCATTAAAAATATATATTTTCAATAATATAAAAGCTTGGTGATTCTCTAGATATGAGATAACATAGATGAATTAAATATATCTAAACTAAAATATTATTAATATATATTAACGAATTTAGTATATCACATATGTTATTAATGCAATGTAGAATATATCATTTTTCAATTGAAAAAATATTTTTGCTTATTCATCAGATAAATACAATTTATATTTTATAAGTATACCTTTATTTAGTATTCTTTATATGATTTTTTTATATATTAAAATATTTTTGTTAATATATACTCCCTCCGTCCCGCTAGAATAGGCTCACTTGAATTTGGCGTCCCAATTAAATTGACCACTTTCTAAAAATGACAACTTTTTCATACACAACAATAAAATATTCATTCCACTAACTCATTCTACACTCACAACTCTTAATTTCCGTGCCGAAAAGAAAGGGGCCTATTAAAATGGGACGGAGGGAGTATAAAATAGATATAATACTAAGTTTATTTGAAAAAATATAAATTTAAAAATAATTATATTCTCCTATATTCAAATTTAAATATAAGTACAAAAATTATTTCGTGCAACGCACGGTTGTAATCCTAGTGTTACTATGTATAACATCTGTGTGTAACTATATACCATGATTTAATCTTATCATTTCTTATTTTTCATAATTCTTAGTCTTTTAAAAGCATAGAGGTTATTTTATATTTATATTGATTTTTTATTTTTTCAATTATAAGTATTTTATATAAGTATGTTTTTGTAACAAATAAATTATTCAATATATTTTTTATTTCTAAATTAAAAATAATTTAAATAATAAATATATTTAATTAATTATATAATATATGATTATTTAAATAGTGCGACCGTTAGGCTTCATATGCCTATTTTAAAGCCCGGACGCATAACTAAAAAGGCTTAATAAATAGTTCAAGTTTAATCTTTTTATAATATAAGCCCGATTTAGCTTGGCCTGTGGTAGCGGCCGACCTATTTTCACCCCTACTTATGCAGATGGTGTTGGGCATCACAACTAATAATGAGAAATCAGGAGAAGCTCCTAACATTTTTTTTCTTGTTTTCATTGTGTAATGATAGATATTTTTATGAGTTAGTCCTTTTATAGGCAAGTTGTGAAGAAAGAAAATATGGTTGAATATAAAAAAAAGAGGGTATGAGGGGCTGACAATGAAAAAGAGATAAGAATTTTTTATAATTATATCCAATTTTATATATTTTTATTATGTAAGACTTAATATAATCCCGCCAGTCCCTATACAAATCTGGATCCAACCACTCAATCATCTAATTTCTTTAATATTTAATTAATTTCTATCTCATCCACATTATCAATATCATCTCAATCCAACCACAATGATTTTACATATTTTCTGAGCAACCACCCATCCAAACAAA
This sequence comes from Plectranthus barbatus, assembly GCA_026898455.1. Classification (NCBI taxonomy): domain Eukaryota; kingdom Viridiplantae; phylum Streptophyta; class Magnoliopsida; order Lamiales; family Lamiaceae; genus Plectranthus; species Plectranthus barbatus. The sequence goes on along the minus strand of JAPKLW010000122.1, from coordinate 256,075 downwards.
ATATTTACATAATTTTTATCTAATTTTATTTTCAAGATTAAATTAGTAGTTATAATTAAAATAATAACAACATAGAAGATAGATTAACCTCATTGACAAAATGGATTAACTTTAAAAAAATGGAATAACGATAATTCTTCAACGAGATGGATTAACGGCATAGATTATAGATTGGCCTTATTGGCTAAATGGATTAACATTATTAGAAAAATGGAATAACGTTAATTACTTTGTAACGAATGATGGAAATATATTTGATTATAGAGTGTGCTTCCGACAAATAACTGAGATTGATTGATTTTGATGAACAGTGGATATGAAATTGATATAAATTGTGCTTTCGACCAATGGATGAGATTGATTATTTTTTATGAATGATATAGAAAACAATATGATTTAGTATATATATGTTATTTTAAAAATTATATATATATATATATATATATATAGAGTTGCGTTCAAATCCGAACCATATGTCCTGAATGAACAATGATCATATATCCAGCCATTCATCTTAAAATTTGGACGTCTCATAATGTGCCACGTGTAATTTTTTAATTGATTTTATATTATGTAAAGGGTAATATAGGTATCACATATTTATATATATATATATATATATATATATATATATCAAAATTAGTCTCTACACTATTTGTAGAGAATGAAAAATTAATATTTTTGGTATATTTATTTATTTATTTTATTTTACTATTAGTAGATATATTAATTTTTGTATTGTATTTAAGTAAAATTAATTAACCAATTATATAAAGACACATGAATGATTTTCATTGGTTAAACAATAACAAAATAAAAAAATATTAGTGGACCTTATGCTTCAATGTCTCCATTAATGATGGTCTAAGTGGCAAAAAAACTCATCGTCACAATCAATTTTTCCATCATCGTAAATTAAACACGATGCTAACTCAACATATAAAATAACATCAAACACACATAATGTATTGCTCAATACATCATTTGTATGTATGAAAGTTTCATAAAAATTTCACAAAATAACTTTTTACAAGAAACTCACTTATAAAGGATTTGAATGAATTATGGGTAATTGGTGTTTGAATACACATAAGATCCTTTGTTTCCTTCTTTTTATGTTCTACACTCTATTCCACAATTAAAATTATTAATTTTTATTTAATTTTTTTATAATTTTAATTCCCCAATATTGGTATTGAGACAGTGGATCACATCGTGGAACAGAAAAATATCATCTCATTCCAATGGGCCGGTAATATGAGTACAAAGGTTTTGATATGTTTGACCAAATCATGCACAACTCAATTAATTTTTTATTTTATTTTCGATCGTGAATGGATCACGACCAAAATTAATATTTATATAAATATTTTTTGTTTTTTATAATTAATTAAAACTCGGTCATGGACGGGTTGCGACCCAGTTGTTACTTTTTAAAAAATGTTACTCCCTCCGTCCCAAAACAATTGTCTTGTTTTCCTTTTTCGTCTGTCCCAAACAATTGTCCCCTTTCCTTAAATGGAAAATTAATACACACTCACTAATAAAATAATAATTTTCTCTATCTCTACTAGCATTGGTATCTGTGCCATTTCTAAACCAGACAATTGTTTTGGGACGGAGGTAGTAATATTCTACGAAATTAAAAATCATTTTAAGTTCAAATATTTTTTAAAGTATTAGCATTCAACTAAAAATTCAAAAAAAACGTTTAGGAACGACCATTATTGAATGTGTTGAAAAGGATGGTCATTTTTGTTCTTTGAAATAGTTAAAAGAGCTATTTTGGAATTTTGCGGTTGATTTAAATTACCTATCTTTATATATTAATAGATAGTTTTATATCTTTTTGTATACATCTTTGATATTATAGTTTCTTGCTTTTCTCTTTTCTAGATAGGATTTATAGCAATAAATATGTAAATTGTAATCTGGTTTTATTAAGTGAAATAAGATTTTCATAATCTTACATGGTTTCAGCCAAAATCTTGGACAAACTCTATTACTCTCTTTCACCCATCTTCGTATATTCTTTTATGTCTTCCATGGCCGACCAAGATGGTGCCCTCCCCACCATTCCTCTCTCTATAATGATACACATGGTTAATATTAAACTCACTTACTTAAACTATTTACTTTGGCATGCGGAAATTGAACCCCTCCTCATCACTCAAAATTTCCTTCCTTTTCTCGATGGTTCGTCCCCTTCTTCAGCCCGTGAAATCACAACAACAATCGATGTTACCACAATCAACCCCGCTTACTCCACATGGTATTTTCGAGATCAACTCATCAAACTCTTTCAAGTCTCCACCCTCACTGAAGAACCCATGACCCTTATTATTGCATCTTCGATGTCTCGTGAGTCTCACTCTCGTACATACAACATGCCTCCAAAGCTCGTGAATTAGGAACTGTTGATTGTAAAGTGTGGATATTTATATGTCATTGACTATGGTCACTGTTTCAAGTCTATTTGTGATAAACTTGCAGCTATAGATGTTGGATTGATGCCTCGATAAGTCACGCAGGTTTCTTCATGGTTTAGGCTCTTCATTATCCACCTTCACTGCTGCGCATCTTGCTCAAGATTCTCTCCCAGAGTTTGATGCATTGCTTCACTACAAGAAAAGTATTGAACAACAACACTTAAAAGACAACGCTTTTCGTTGAAAAATGTTGTTGTAGACTAAAAAAGTGTTGTTGTAAATAAAAGTGTTGTCTTTTAGTAAAATAATACGCTAAAAGACAACGATTCTACACTAGTGTTGTTGTTTATGCGTTGTCTATTATAAAAAAGACAACAGTTTCTAAAAAATACGCTAAAAGACAACGGTTTTACACAAGTGTTGTTGTTTACGTGTTGTCTATTATCGAAAAGACAATAGTTGCTAAATAATACGCTAAAAGACAACAGTTTTACACTAGTGTTGTTGTTTACGTGTTGTCTATTATCGAAAAGACAACAGTTTACACTAGTGTTGTTGTTTACGTGTTGTCTATTATCGAAAAGACAACAGTTGTATTTGTGTGTTGTTATTCTAATTTGTTTTTAAATTCTAGTGATTCTTATTTAATTGATAAAAATACTCTGTAATATTTTGAAGAGTTAAACGTTACATTTGGTGTATTTAATAGTTTTCCCTATATTATTTTATACTTAATTTTTATTTTTGTAAAAATAATAACTAAATTTAGGAAATAAGACAATTAAATATAAAATAAAACACCATTAGAGAGTAGACGATTTTATCCATATTTCTAGCTACTACAATAATAATTGTGCATGGTAAAACCATCTAGCCGATAACCAAAAGATCATATGTTTGAAATACCTTTGAAACATGTGTGTATGTCAGGTGAATTAAATATGTTTAAATGATTATTCAAAAAAATACATGAAGTGTTTAAAAAATTCCTCGATTTTTAGAGTAATTATAAAATATAAAATAACAAAACATATATGTGCTAATTTATTTGATTTAGATTAAAGACATATTAATAATTATAATTATAAATGATATAGAAATTATATAATTTGTGTATGTAGTTTAGATGGTTGAGCTCCCGCGTATCATGCAAGAGGTACTGGGATCGATACCCCACTTCTGCATTTCAATTTTCTTTCATGTTGGAGAAAAGACAACGGTTTAAAAGACAACAGTTTTAAACCCGTTGTCTTTTTTAGAAACGACAACGGTTTCAAAACCGTTGTCTTTCAGTACCAACTTACAACAACACCACCTACGACAACACTTCAAAATGCCCTACAACAACACTTTTTAACCGTTGTTGTTTCGCATTTTTCTTGTAGTGCTTGCTCATGCTAAAAGTCACGAATCATTTCAAAAGTCATTATACTTATTGTCATCGTAACAGTTTGTTGCCTTCTATGCCGCACCCAAAGGTTGTGGTACGTATTCCTCTACCAATCAAGTTCCTTCAAAAAAAGGTCGGGGGTGCGGTCGTCATCCTCAATGGTGTCGTGAGCAAGATCATGACACTTTTTTTACTCCCCAAAGATTTGATCGCCTTTGATAGATCCTCTCATCCTCGTCCATCAACGCATCTTGCCAAAGCTTTCTCTTTCGGATGTCCGATCTCTCAACCAAATGTCTTCAACTGGTATTTGGACACTGGTGCTTCTGCTCACATCTCCTCAGACGCCTTGCAACTTGATGATGTTGAAGAATATTTGGGTTCCTAATGCGTAAAAGTTGGTAACAGTAAACAACTTTCCATCTCATATGTTGTTTCTCTTTCTCTATCTTCTAATCTTTGTTTACGCGACATTCTTGTGGTTCCCGTACTAAGAATATGCTATCTGTGAGAAAACTAACTAGTGACTATCCTGTGCATGTTCTATTTACTAATTCTCGCTTCGATATTCAAAATCGAGACACCGGCCAGCTCCTCGCCACAGATGTGTGTAACCATGGTCTGTATCTGCTGGATTCGAACATCTTGGGGTTTTCTGCACTCGCTCAAAATAAGTTGACATGCTTCCTTTGAGCTTTGGCACTTACGTCTTGGTCACTCTGCACCATCTATTATTTCCCATTTAGATAAAATCATGTTACTTTTTGTTACGTCTTTACTTCTTAACCCCGTTGTATGCAATTTTTTTCAATTGGCAAAGGGTAAACATTTGTCCTTTCCTATTTCAAATAAACGTGTCTCTCCTTTATTAGAATTATTTCATTGTGATTTATGGGGTCTTGCGCCGGTTACTTCCACTCGTGATTTTCGATATTATGCTATTTTTATCGATGATTATTCAGTTTTTCTTGGTTTTATCCACTCCGTGCTAAGTCGGAATCCTATGATTTGTTTATCAATTTCCTGGCTTTTGTTGAGAATCAGTTCACCTGCACAATTAAGAAATTTCAAAGCGATGGCGGTACAGAGTTTACAAGCTCTCGCTTATAGATGCATTGACAAAATGTTGCATTCATCACGTTTCCTGACCATGTATTCTGTTATAGAATGGTCGAGCTCCACGTAAACTGAAAAGTTCATGTTTTTGCTAACTTGTCAATTAGTTTTTAAGTTGTTTTTCCACGTGTTAGTGCATTTTACGTATTTTATTTGCATCGTAGGCGATTCGTACCTGTTTTGGATTTGAAGGTGTATTTTTACACGTTTTAGGACAAAAAATGACTAAGGAAATACACGTTATTGTTTCGACCTACGCAGTCCGCGTCTGTAGGATTTGAGTCTACAACAGACAATGTGAATTGTCTTTTATAATTTTAGCCTTTTCAATCATTTTTCGGGTATAAAAACAAACCAGATTTAATAAACCAGACGAACCATATGCATGCTCCTAATATTTAATTGCAGGGGATGGATTTACAGAATACCTGGACTCTAACTTCAGATTTCTAGATCTGAATGGTGGCGGTGGATTAAATCTGGATTTGGGATCTAATCAATGTTATTGTGTTCCAACAGATCTAATATTCCGATTTGTTCCCTTGCTCCTAAAAAATATGGTGAGGATATGCTACCTAGTTGAATAAAAAATCGTAGAAGACGATCGGCTCCTCCCTATTGATCAGTGGTCGCCCTCTCTCTATCTTCTTTATTTTGTATTGTGTACTGAATACTGCATTGTGTTGTTATATGTATAGATCTGATATAGAGAAGGGGTTTATATAGTATTAGGGTTTGTAAACCCTAATACTAATGGGCTTAAAGCAATTTGTGGCCCAGAACAGGGACCGGTCCATATGCAAATAATAAAGTAGACCCTCTTTATTAATTAATTCTTCCTTGTCCAACCCATAACATAATTAACAAATAAAACATTAATTTGCTTTCACCAAGGAAATCAATGTTGACTCACCCATTTATTACCACATTATATGGAACGGGGTGCATTAAACATGAATGAATAATACTCTCTTCGTCCCGCCATATTAGGTACACTTTCCTTTTCGGTCCGTGATCGACTGTAAAATACAGCAGCAAATAAATTTATAGACCCAAAGGAATGTCAAACCCACAGGGATAGTGCGACGAAATTATCTCATGTACTGGACACAGTTTATCAATTCGCTGTTTGAGTTGACCAATATTTAGAAGAGTTTTTGTTTGTGAATTTAAAAATAACAATT
>JAPKLW010000122.1:236005-249946 GCA_026898455.1 Plectranthus barbatus | reverse complement strand
AAATAAGTAAAAACATAACATAAAGCACTTGAAATAATGGAGAAAAATATAGATAAGTGAGTATAAATATGAGCTTATCAAACCCCCCAAACTTGAATATTAGATTGTCCTCAATCGAAGAAAAGAAGAAAGAAATCTCAAGCAGTTGAAAGTGCAATGCCTCACAAGATTCATCACAATCAAGGCTCATCAATCCACATCACACATGCAATTTGAAAGAGATAAGATACTCATCAACTTCGGAAGACTCACGGGAAAGTTTATCGCTCATCACACAAGTGTTTAGGTTTCAAATGAAAGCACTCACAACATGTATGAAGAAATTTCTACCATAGGCTTGCAAGAGTTCTAAAATCTCCACTGCTTATTTGTGCGCACAATTCAAGAATCAAAAAGGACTTTGACAAGGTTGTAATGAAGGCTTTTTGTGAAAGGTAGGGAAATATGGCCAAGTGACTAAACCAATTGAGTTCGCGACTCCCAACAAATCTAACCACCATCTATGAATTTTAACCTTCTCCTTATATCTTACAATCAAACCAAGGCTCTCTTTTTTTTTTTCTCTAGTCCTTTTATACTCTTAAAAATTTTGTTTAATGATTTGGCCATAACTTCCTCTCCCGAACTCCGATTGACCCGATTTCAGTTGCGTTGGAAAGCTAATTCAAAGATATTTCCATCCATGTGCTCCATTAGCTCAGATTCCATTTGTGGAAGAAGTCGTGACTGTTCATTTGAACATCATCTGCTTTCGGTACGAGTTTCCAATGAATTTGGCCAAAAATCACCCATCAGAGGCATAACACCCTCTAAAATAGACTCATGCACAGAAATAAGTAAAAACATAACATAAAGCACTTGAAACAATGGAGAAAAATATAGATAAGTGAGTATAAATATGAGCTCCGTCCTATTTATTAGGCACATTTCCAAAAATAGAAAAAATTAACAAATCCTAATTAAAATTAACTACACCCTAATTTACTTCCCTACCCCCACTAAAATCTGAAATCCCAACCCTACCCCTCACAACCCTAAATCCTCACCCCAAACATTTTTGCCTCATTTTCTCTCGATCCCTCCTCTCATCATGCCTCTCACCGCCGCCCTCCTCTCATCGTTGCCCAAAATCATCACCCTCACCGTCGATTTTGCGTGCAGCGACGACTCCGCCCTCACCCTCACCTCTCACCGCCGCCCTCCTCTCGTCGCCCTAAATCCTCACCCTCGCTGTCGATTTCGCGTGCAGGCGACGACTCCGCCCTCCTCTCATCGTCAAGGAAAATTGGTGGAAGTGAATTTGAGAGATCGCGCTCCATTTCATTTTGAGGGTTTAATAATCTTTTGCGGATTTGATTTGGTTCGATTCGGTTGCCCCCTCCTTCTATATTTATTTCTAGGTAGAGAAGTATAAAGGTGGGGATTTGTGTGGTTTGTGCGTTGCCTTTAATCTCTCCACCTATTTTTAATTTGTGTATTTAGTGTTGCATGATTGCATCGGATCCATTTTTGATTTCCGATTGCAAAAGGCGAGGAAAAGGGGAGTTCAAACGTTTTGGTCTGTTTTTTTTTTTGTTAAAGTTCAAGGGAATGTGAAAGAGGGTTTTCGTTTACATTCTTCCATCGTTTTTTTTTTCAGATTGGCGAAGGAAATTGAGATGAAGGAGGAGATGGATATCTCTGAAAAATTGTAAATTAAAATTGTAATTAGTGTAATTTTTAATAATATTTTCTACATTAATATATCTTTAATCTTACATTTCTTGGTTATTGTGTCAACTCCCTCTGTGCCTAATATAGTGGGACGGAGGGAGTATATTTAAGGTTCCAAATACTCATTAATTAATTTAGCTTATGACAATCAGTCATAATTAATTAATCTCTTATTTCCTAAGTAGTACCGCTCACTCATTTTCACTTATGCGTGAATTGATAATTCAACCTGCAGGGCTTAGAATAATGAACCTTGTGAGCTCCTCAAGGAATTTCACCATCCTAAAACGGATATGATTACCTACATGTCCAGTCTAAACTGGCCACACACAAATCGCCACACCCAAGATGCATATATAAGAGACCATGTAAGACTCGCCACCCTAGCAAGTCTAAGGCTGGTACTTGTTTATATCTAGAAGTTGTTTCAGCCATGATACTTGTTTATATTTTGCTACATTAAACGACACATAAAATCCTATGTGATCTCCTGCACACCATATGATCATCCTATAGGCAAGATAATAGGATATTATTTTTCGTATCGTTTGTTAAATAGCGACCTTGTTAATGTAACACAATTATGAAGACTAGTGTATCAAACACACTTATTCATAAATGCTTTTAGTATACAATCCCAACAACATTCCGCATCGGTCGACATGTGTCTCGTGTGGCGATAAAAGTTAGGCTAATGAAGAGCTCGACGTTGGTGTTCGGTGTCAACCGATGCGCCATACGTCAATTGACATGAATGCATCGATGGGTGACATGTCATAGACTGCTCGATGTGTGAGAATCGATGCTGAAATTTTTGTCGATTGACATGATTCGGTGTAGATCGATATGGAAATTAAAAGCTGGAAAAATCAGCCCATTTTGGAGATATACATATTTTTAGCCCTAGATCTTGTAGGATTCACATCCACCTCTATAAATACCTTAGTAATTTCGAGTTTTTGGAAACTTTTATCATATTTTTCAATTTATACTTTAATTTTCTTGAGAGCAATTGTTATTAGGGCTGGCAATTTCTGACACGACACGATAACACGACACGAACACGCACGATAAAAGCGAGCACGAACCTGTTAAGCTCAAATATGAACACGACACGATCCCATTAAGCTCAAACACGATAATGACACGACCCAAAAATAACCTAACACGATAAAAATCAACCTTACTAAAATTGCCAGCTTTACACTTGGGATTAAAATTTTTTGATACGATACGATAACACGACACGAACACGCACGATAATAATGAGCATGAACATGATACGAACCTGTTAAGCTCAAACACGAACACAACATGAACCCGTTAAGCTCAAACACAATAATGACACGACACGATAACGACCCAACACGCACGAATTGCCAGCCCTAATTGTTATTTACTTAGAGCTGAAGAATTGGAACAAGAACTACAAGACTGGATGAATTCTTCAACAAAATTATATTAAGCATATTTATTTTAGGTTTATCTTTTCGTGCTTATTTATCTTTATGTAGGTGAGTAGCTTCTTTTATGAGATTCTAGAGTGATAATAACTATTGTGCATCCATGTTAGGGTTTAATAAAAGAATTCCTTTATGTGGCCCCGAAATCAGAGTACGTAATATGCAGTGGAAGTAAGTTTGAATTGCACTTGTTCACCGAAACTGACTGGAACTCAGTTTCAAGTTAATGAAAGTAAGTTTAAGCTCAGAAAGTCATTAAGTAAGTTTCAAGATATACATTTCAATACTTAGCCAAGTATTTAAGGTTTCAAAGTAAGTTTGAGAAACTTAAGGGCAGAAATGTAAAGTACGCAAGTAAAATGACACATGATATTATAGTGGTTCCGACTTAATGTCCTACGTCCACTCATCCGAGCTTAATCAAGAATCCACTAAGTTTTAGGTTACAAGCCTCCTTACGATCTATGGTCAGCCCGTCGGAAACCTCCGTCCTCTGGTCTGCTGACGTCACTCACCTAGAAACTCCTTCCAAGCAAGCACTTCTTCAAGTCGAAGTGAGGACGCACCCCACAACCTTCTTCCTGGTTGGTGGATGTTTTCTTGTTCTTTCCAGAACTAAGTTTGGTCGGCAAAAGCCCGTAAGGATCAATATCCCAGAGTAGGATACTGACTGCTATGAATATAACTTTAGGAAAGTTATATTCACCAAAGTATAGCTTCACCTTTAAGCTTCAGCCTCATTCTTTAAACAACTAGCACAGAATGAATAACTTGAGTTGAAAACTCAAGTCTCGTGTTAAGTACACAAAATTTCAGAGAGCTTTGAGTAGAAAGTTTGGCAGAGCTTCAACGTAGCTTATCAAGAGATTTTGATATCTTTCCATGTTAAAGTGTTGAGCTATTTATAGTCTTCAGGTGGACAATTTGAATTTCCATCTGTTAGACACATAAATCTGGTGGTTAGAGACATAGATTGAACCATCAAATCACAGTCAGTCTTCATAAGTCTGATCTGCTCTGCTCTGCTCTGAAAAGTCTGTCCTTACAGTGTACTACTTACGCGCTCTTATCAGACTAAGCTTCAGTCTTAGGAATCCAATTATGAGACATCCTCGTATTGACATTTACTTAGCATTGAATTGGCTTTTAAGTCTGACTTCAAACACCTTGTGTTTCATGTGCTTTCGAAACTTTGAACCTCTATACTGACATTCCAAAGTCAATATAGGCCTTCTCCATACTGAGTGAAATTTGGTTTCAGCTCCAAAACTTTATTATCAGAAACCTAAGTTTCTAGTCTTAGTACAAAGTACTTGTCTACAAATCTCGAGCTTTAACTTCTTGAATGTCTTCTTGCTCGGTCTTCAATACCTAAGTTTCTATTACAACTCGATTGATCTTATACAAAGATTACAATTGATAACTCTATAAACTTAGTATTAAAGTAAGTTTTGACATATCAAAACATCAAATTAGGAGAGAAACTAAAAATTAGTTTCTAACACTTTCTTTTCAACGTTTATAAAGTTTTAGACTTAAATCTCAACTTGAATTTGTCAGCCACTTATTTAGGTTTCTATTTAATTAATTTGAGAAATAAAAGTAAAAATTATTAACCAAATAGAATTTCATAATATGGGTTAAATTTCTTGTCTGAAAAAGAAAGAGAGATTCATAGGATTAAATATGATGTAATCTGGAGTTGTTAAATTGATATAGAGATCCAAAGGTTATAGATTTTTAACAATCAGTACTTTGTGAATTGTCAAACCATGCATGAACTTTACAATAATTTTATAATGTTTCACCTTGATAAGAATTTAATTGGTGTTTAATTGATTTTACTATTGCATGTCAGACAGGATAGACATTAATCCCTAGAATTTGTGATTTCTCTATTTGAGTTTTTTTTTTTAAAAAAAAAACCCTTCACTGCTTTTGTAAGTTCAAGTTTAATTTTAATTTTGCTTTTGAAAACCTAAAAAAAATCTCCCTAATTGTTTTGCTCAAACAATTTTCTTAAAAATTGTTTTTCAATACATAAGATTATTGTTATTTCAATTCTCGTGGGATTGATGATTTTTATTTGCCACTATATTATTAGCTCTGCTAAATCCCTATTTAATAGTGATCATAAACATCGGCACATTGCTGAGATATGACTCACACTTCTATTTCACTCTTATGCTCCCTTAAATCTATGGGTCGAAGCATTTAGTACGGCGATACACACAGTTAATCGCCTTCCCTCTGCAACAATCGGTAATATTTCTCCTTTCAAATGTGTATATGGTCGGCCACCATCCTATGATGTTTTTCATGGTTCTGGATGTTGGGTTTATCCGTGCTTAAGGGATTATGCGAAAGATAAGTTTCAACAACAAAGTTTACCATGCGTTTTTATTGGCTATAGCTCTTCTTATAAAGGTTTTCGATGTCATGATCTCTCTAGTTCTCATGTGTAAATCACGAGACATGCCAAATTTGATGAAACGTGTCTCCCTTTCTCCACTACACTAAATATCACTTTGCCTTCTCGATTGGAGGGCTTAGATTATTTTGAGGGTTTTCTCACTTTATCATAACGTTAGTCTGTTGCACCTCATTTACCAGCTTCCAAGGGTGATACTTCATCTCCATGTTGACTGTGTACGACGAATACAATGCAGTGGTTTCCCGATGTACATCCACCGCCTTGCGCACCACCATTACCTCCGGATACGCAAATGGGCATGCTCCTCTAGCGGATGGTCCAGCTGCTAAAGTTGCACTTCCTCCACCACCGCCCGCTCCTTTGCTCCACCTATTCTACACTTACAGCACTTCCTCAACCCCGTAGCATTAAAACCTCTCTAAAGGTTCCATAGAGGGTGCACACTATGAAGGAGGAGATGGTTTCACTTACGTCGAATCAAACCTGGACGTTGGTCCCTCACCCTCCTTCAACTAATATTGTCGGTTCGTAGTGGGTTTATCACTTGCTGACAGCTTTGTTGATCGCTACAAAGCTAGACTGGTTGCTCAAGGATTTAGCCAAGTTTCTGTGTTCAACTTCACTCATATGTTTTGTCCAGTTGTAAAAGCTTCCAAAATTTGGATTATTCTTTCATTTGCAATCATGAAATCATGGTTGTTACATCAGTTAGATGTTAAGAATGCATTCCTGAATGGTGTTCTTTCCTCTAGTCTTTATGGAGCAGCCTGTGATGACCCGACGCCGAAGCATGGAGTGATCACCGGTGCATGAGCAGTACGGACAATGAGCGGCTCCTGTAAGACTTCCGATAGGTGTGCGAAGGGTGACATGAATGAATGGGAGCCACACCAAAATGAGAGGGATTCTGGCTGCGCAAGAATGAAAGTGCTTAAAGGATTTGATTGGGCTACTCATACCAACATGGTGCATCATCTTTTCCGGCACCCGTTCTAGGAAAACTCCAATGTTAAGCGTGCTTGACTTGGGGTAGAACTAAGATGGGTGACCCCCTAGAAAGTTTCTCAGGGTGCGTGTGAGTGAGGACAAAGCACGCTGGGAAGGACTTGTGTTGGTCTGTGGGGTCAGCCGTTAGTCTGGAAGCCGGTCCAGGCCATTGGTGGGTAACGTGGCCGACCTCGGGTGAGCTCGTTCGGGCCCTGGGGCTGGGGCGTTACAAATGGTATCAGAGCTGAACCTCTCCCAGTACAGTGTGGTTCGAGGACGAACTAGCGAAAGCTGGTGGGCATGTGATGACCCGACGCCGAAGCATGGAGTGATCGTCGGTGCATGAGCAGCACGGACAATGAGCGGCTCCTGTAAGACTTCCGATAGGTGTGCGAAGGGTGACATGAATGAATGGGAGCCACACCGAAATGAGAGGGATTCTGGCTGCGCAAGAATGAAAGTGCTTAAAGGATTTGATTGGGCTACTCATACCAACATGGTGCATCATCTTTTCCGGCACCCGTTCTAGGAAAACTCCAATGTTAAGCGTGCTTGACTTGGGGTAGAACTAAGATGGGTGACTCCCTGGGAAGTTTCTCAGGGTGCGTGTGAGTGAGGACAAAGCACGCTGGGAAGGACTTGTGTTGGTCTGTGGAGTCAGCCGTTAGTCTGGAAGCCGGTCCAGGCCATTGGTGGGTAACGTGGCCGACCTCAGGTGAGCTCGTTCGGGCCCTGGGGCCGGGGCGTTACACAGCCTCCCAATTTTATCGACCCTCGTCATCCTATGCATGTGCATCGTTTGAAAAAAAAATTCAATTTATGGTCTTAAGCAAGCTCCTCTTCCTTTGTATCAACAGTTCTGTGGCTTTCTTATATCTCTTGGGTTTGTTTGCAGTTCTTTTGATACGTCCTTGTTCATATTTAGCAAACAAAGGGTACTTATTTATTTATTGGTTTACGTGGACGATGTTATCTTCACCGGGAATGATTAGCATGCTTTATATATTCTTCTCTAACGTATACATCAAGAGTTTGCCTCAAAGACATTAGTAAACTTGGATAATTTCTTGTTATGGAGGTCTTTTATCCCATTACCGGTTTATTTCCATGTTAGAAAAAATATGCGCATGATACATTACGTCGTGTTGAGCTCCTCGACTCAAAACCAATAGATACACCTCTCGCACCAGGTGCCTCTTTCACTAAGGACGGTACTCATTTTGATAATCCTACTCTTATTAGTGTCTTGTTGCTGCCTTACAATACTCGACTATTACTCGGCCCGATCTTGTTACTCTGTTAATACTGTAAGTCAGTTACCAACTATTGATCACTTTCAAGTAGTGAGACGGATTTCAAATTACGTAAAAGGCACTCTTGACTATGGTCTATCTTTCACGCATGTGATAATACTCTCCTTGGTTATTTAGATGCGGATTGGGTGCGGTGTACTGACACTCGTCGTACCACGTATGGTTACTAAATTTTTCTAGCGACCAACGGTTCGCGCCATTGCTAATACTGCTTCGGAATTATTATGGGTTATGAATATTCTTCGAGATCTTCATGCATCGCCAGCTCGTGTTCCAGTTCTTCTTTTGGACAATGCAAGTGATCTCTTTCTTAGACAAAATCTAGTGCCTAATAAACGAGCCAAGCATATTAATATCGACTACCATTTTGTTCGTGAGTTGGTTGAATCACGACTCTTAGTCACGCGGTTTGTATCCTCTATAAATCAAATAGCTGACATTTTTACCAAGAGCTTATCGAAACCTATGTTCGAGTATTTCAGATCCAAGCTTCGTGTTTCCCGTCTGTCCACGACATAGCTTGCGGGGGTGTTAGATATCTTCATATACCAATCAAAAGTTTCTTTATCTTTTTGTATATATATTTAATTTTATAGTTCCTAGCTTTTCACTTTTTTAGATAGGATTTACAGCAATAAATATGTACATTGTAATCTGATTTTATTCAGTGAAATAAGATTTTCATAATCTTACAAAACCCCTATATATAATGTACCTCGTAGCTCTTTTTTAAAATACAAGCAAGTTTAATTTGCACAGCAGTTGAACCACATCTCAGCCATGGTTGCTGCAAAAATGAAGAAAGATGAGGCTCCTGCAACAAAAAAAGAACCCAACTACAGAGGTTGGAAAGCCATGCCTTACGTCATAGGTAACAGCACCCACCTCCATACTCCACCACCTTAAATCTGTGTTCTTGCATCCCTCATATTAGCAGTTTTATTTAAAAAATATAGGTATATTATTACATTAATTTAAACACACATACCCTACATGTCCCCGTAGAAGCTCGAACCCATGAACTCTTGATCACAGGTAGAGTGCTTTTACCACTGCACCCAAACAAGGGACAAACATAAAGTCTTTTTTTTTTTTTTTCAGGCAATGAGACATTTGAGAAGCTTGGAACATTTGGAACATCATCAAATCTGTTGATCTACTTCATTACAGTCTTCAACATGAAGTCCATTGCGGCTTCGAATGCCCTCAACATCTTCAATGGAACCTCCAACTTCGGGACTTTGCTCGGAGCTTTTGTCTCTGACACCTACATCGGTCGCTACAAGACTATCGCAATCGCCTCCATTTCATCATTCTTGGTAACTGAAATCCTCCATTTGGGAGATCCTGAAAATCTTCGTAGAAGGACTCAGAAATTTTTTTTTGCCAATATCTTAACTTCAACCATTTTATATATTATATTTTTCTTTATTTACATTCATTTATTCTTCTTACGAAGGGATTTTTTAAAAAATATCAAATTACAATACTATAAAAACGAAAAAAAAAATTCTGGCTACAGCCTCCTTAGTGTGGCTGTAATGGTTAGAAATTTATCACCTCTAAGTTAGTTTTTTTCTACCTAGTTCCCTAAAATGGATTTGGGTTTATGCTTCCACTATCCTATTTTTTATTATTATAACCAATATATATATATATATGATTTACACATGTAATTTTTTTTATTATTATAAATGGACACTCATTTTATCATGTTTACTTCAAGTTTTTAATTTTAATTACTCTATCTGATCTTTGTGTTATTTCATCACTCTATGTAATTTGTGTTGATTTAATTTGTAGTTTTTCATAAATTTATTAAACTTATGCTTTGGGAATTTTAATTATATTATTTAATAATTTAATATTTATAAGTACATAATTTTTTTACATTACAAAAATTATGGCAAAAATTTGCGTTAGGCACGCCTAAACGGTTTAGACGGGTTTTATTTATATCAAAATGGTTTCATCCATCACAAATAGGGTTTATTAATCTCAATTAGGGTATATTAGATAAGTTTGACTTTTGTTAATAGATAAAACCCGCCTAAACCGTTTAGATGTGTCTAACCTTAGACATTCCCAAAAAATATTTGTCTTTAAACTCACATATAAATATGCATATATATAGATAAAATATTATTATATATTATAGTGAATATGTGTGGAACAATGTTGAAGTTGGTAGTGTAGATTTAAAAAAGTTGGTGAGTTATAAATTTTAATCTTGCCCTCATCCTGGCAGTTTTGAAGTTGGGTTTGTAGATTCATTATGTAGATCCGCCAATGTATGCATGTGTTTGTGGTTTATATATCTTTCTTGGATTGGATGTTAGGGGATGCTGATGCTAACGCTGACAGCTGCATTTCCGAGCTTGCATCCACCGAAATGCGGATCCAGTGACAGTGATATATGCGTCGAAGCTTCGGCGGGGCAGCTGGTTATCCTGTTTTCTGCATTCACGTTTCTTGTGATCGGGGCGAGTGGGATCAGGCCGTGTAACCTAGCATTCGGAATCGATCAGTTCAACCCGAATACGGAGTCGGGTAAACGGGGCGCCAACAGCTTCTTCAACTGGTACTACTTCACCTCCGCCTTCGGGATTATGGTGTCGTTGACAGCGATCGTGTACATGCAATCGAACGTGAGTTGGGCTATAGGGCTAGGCATCCCGGCCCTCCTCATGCTCCTTTCTTGCGCGTTTTTCTTCGTGGGTACGAGGATTTATGTCATGGTCTCGCCGCAGGGCAGTCCCATGACCAACGTGGTCCGAACCTTAGTCGTCGCGTTCAAGAAAAGGAAGCTGCAGCTGCCGGAGCAGCCGTCTGACTCATTGTTTGATTATCATTCACCAGATTCCATCAACTCCAAACTTGCTTATACTGACCAATTTAGGTATAGATTCACAAATTCTTGATAGTTTAATTATCGATTTAAGACTCGAAGATGATATGTCAATCGAGGATCTGAATGATGAAACAATTCTCAATCCAGACCTTATATTGAGATCTTGGATTGAGAATTGCATGATCTTCCGCATCCTGAATTGAGAATTTTTGTAATTTTTAAAGTCCTGAATCGATAATTAAACTATCTTTCGGGTGCTGAATTGATTTACGATGCTAACCTTAGTCCTCATTGTGTAGGTGGCTCAACAAAGCGGCGGTGATAACGGGAGAAGACAAGATAAACGAAGATGGGACAGCAGCAGATCCATGGAGTCTATGCAGTGTGCAGCAAATCGAGGAGATCAAATGTGTGATAAGAGTGATTCCAATCTGGGTTTCTGGGATTATGTTCTACATTATATTAGTCCAAACGCAGACAAATCTAGTATTCCAAGCACTCCAAACCGACCGGCGATTAAGCCGTGGAAGCTTCAAGATCCCAGCAGCAACCTACTATATCTTCGCCCTCATCAGCCTCGCCATCTGGATCCCATTCTACGACAGGCTGCTGGTGCCGTTTCTCAGGCGAGTGACGGGCAAAGAGGAAGGCATCACAATGCTGCAGAGGGTCGGCATTGGATTGTTTCTTGCAGTGTTGGCAATGCTGGTGTCTGGAGCTGTGGAGCGTCACAGAAGGACCTTAGCTCTCACTCGTCCTACACTAGGCCACGTCCCACACAAGGGCGCGGTCTCGTCTATGTCCGGGAACTGGCTGATCCCTCAGCTAGTGCTGACCGGAATAGCCGAGGTATTCGCCGAGATAGGCCTGATTGAGTTCTACTACAAGCAGTTCCCTGAGAATATGAGGAGCTTTGCAGGCTCTTTCACGTGCTGTGCGTTTGCGCTTTCGAGTTATTTCGCGAGTTTTTTGGTGTCGATTGTTCATAAAACGTCGAGAGTTGGGGAATCCAGCAATTGGTTGGCTGAGGATTTGAACAAGGGGAGATTGGATTACTTCTACTACATGATTGCGGGGTTGGAAGCCTTGAATTTGGCCTACTTTTTGGTTTGTTCAAAGTGGTATAGGTACAAGAATGTTGATAGTGGTAGCAAGGAAATGAATGTTGGGATTGAGAAGATTGATCCTCACAAATCTATCTAGTTCACTTATATTTTGAATGAATATTAATGAGAGAAAGGCATATTCACCTTCTAGAATAATAATAATGTAAACGCGTAATAATACCTATAAAATAAGTCATATATCTATATAGAGGTGCCATTCAATCTTAAATTAAAGTTTGTGTTGAATATATAGGTATTTTTTTAAGGATGTTGTTAATGACCAACATTTCAAATGTTGGTCACGATTCTCTCTTACCTTGAGAAATTAATTTAGGAAATCATGAAGAATGTCATGAAAACGTGGCTTTCCGAATCATGGACAAAAAGGTCATAAAAGTGTCTATATTCATTTACTAACATTCCTATTATTTAGGAGTATGTTTTATGCACATTTTCTCTTTCGTATCTTGCAGATTTAAACCAATAACGTGAGTGAATAAAGGCTGGAATGGCGGGAGGTTGGAGAGCACTCAAGTTCATGCAAGAAGTGGAGATCATGTGAATGTTGTGCACAAATCGTCAGGCAATATCATCTATTTATAGCAGTTTTGGTTTTCAAAATTGTTGTTTGATTCCCTACAGAAGATGTATGTGCTTCACTCCATAGAAAAATAGGATTTTAGCCCATCTTTTGTCTAGATCTCTTTGTAATATTGACTAGCAAGTCGAGTCAATATCTGAATAAGGCATTCCTATAGTTGATCATTTATCGAATTATCAAGGAATTAAGGAGATATAGTTTTTTTATCAATTATAAGCCTGGATAGCTTGTAATTGGTCGTGAAGAGTTCGCCGAAGGGAGTGAACGGGAGACGAAAAGGCTTCACCTTTGTATTGTAAAGTCAATATATTTTCAATATAAAAAAATACTCGTAAGACATTTCACGGGTTAGGAGATAAACCTGTCGAAAAGAAAATTCTCGTGCACTATTCAATTTTTAATTCGTGTTTATTATATTTCTATTGCATGTTGCTCTAAATGTTATAATATTTACTGTGACTCACGAGTTGTTTTGTGTTGTTGTATGTTTTAAGTTTTTTCTTTTTTTTTTATTATTACATTTCATGGAAAAAAATGATTACTCTAGTAGTATAGTCCTTATTTTTTCAAAGGTTTATGGTGATTAATCTAGTAGTATAGTGCTTGTTTGTTAAAATTATACAATCTCATGGAAATAGTGATTGATTTAGAGTGTGCAAATCAATGTTGCTACGTTTCGATTAATATTTATATATTACTATGTATAACATTTGTGTGTTACTATATATCATAATTTAATTCGTGATTTCAATTTATTCTTGGGTTATATTTATATAATATAACCATTACATATGCATAAGAGGTCAATTCCACACTATTTATAGAATTCCACACTATGAATACATATGATATATCTATTAATTTTTTAAATAAATCTTGTTCCTGTTTTTTAGGAAATGTTGTTAATTGCCCCTGTTTTTCACAAAATGTCGGATGTAACCCCATGTTCCACTTTCTCCATATTTTTGTTGCTGTTTGATTTATATTTGGAGATTCTAAACACAACCATCTCTTTACTCGCCACAACCCTTTTTAAAAAAGTATAATATTAACTTCCAATTATACCCTTATATCTTTACTTTAAAATCGTAATTAAAAAATTTGATATTCAAATATATTATTCCCTATTAAAATAAAACCCTCATAAGATTTATATATATCTTCTCCTAAAAAAATATATATACACGTGAATTGCATATAGTCTCTATTAATTCTACTGCACGCAGCAATTTGTTGAGCAATTTGATGGCTATATGTTCTACAAGATTTATTAGACTTTGTTTCTTTTGCCTTTTTTAATTTCATTCATTCCATTATTTTTTTTTATGTTTACTTTGAGCTTTACACGATTCACTTTCTCTGTCTCTCTCTGATACTGCATCTATTCAAAGGGCAGTGATAGCTGTAGAGGGGTGGACTCACAAAGAATTGTTAGGTGGTATGCGCTGCGGAAGCGTTGATTGATGACATATT
>JAPKLW010000122.1:210040-231005 GCA_026898455.1 Plectranthus barbatus | reverse complement strand
TTCATTCACACTGCTTTTTCACATCCATTCACACTGCTTTTTCACAAGAATTGCAGTTGATGACTTGCTTGCCTCCGAACAGTTCAACAATTCTGCGCACAAAACTACTTGGCAACGACAAGAAAACACTAATATTCTAAATTGTGAGTGTCTAAATTGTAGAAGGAAAATCAAGTTTTAATTTTAGGAAGAAATCTCACGGAGTGTTAAAATAGTAAAGCAAAATTAGGTTTAGATTTTGGGAAAATCTCACGGGGACTTTATTTAACTTGAGGTTATATTTAAATGTCAATTTTTAATATTTAAATTATAAAGGATAAAACTGGAAGTTTATATATTATTTTTGTTAAGGGGCTGAGTGGAGTAAAAAGATGGCTAGATTTAGAATCACCCTTATATTTTTATGCACCACGTATTTAAAGTCGTGGGTATGAGTATTGGACACATAATGGATGACTATGGAGGAGTAACGGGATAGTAGCTGCAATCGACATTCGTGTGTCAACAATTGAGAAATCAAGTATATTTAGATACAGCTCCTTTCAAAAACCTTTCATATTATTCCTATCAACTACAATGATCAGTCCATGTTTAACCCTAGCTATCTCTTAAGAGTGAATCTAATGGTAGAGACGATTTATTCAAGAGTTGTATTAGATATATTGATAGTTGTTTCACGTGAGTTGTACCAACATCTATGTAAAAGTTAATTTCTTCACATAAGTGACAAAGAATCTAACATGTTTAGGCATTCACAAGTTTAGAAATAAATTTGAAAAAAAAAAAAATTATTCCCTACGTCTGTTCACTTTCGGTTGCATATTAAGTGTCAAATGTTAATAATATCTCCGGTACCAAAATTATCTACTGCAACTTAAGTAGCAAATTCGGACACAAAATTATTGATTTAGTTGAAAATTGCATCATAGGTTATAATCGCGGAGATAGTATCGTTAAATTGTATTGAATTAGTTAAATTTGAAAGGGTAATTCTAAATGCAGCTACATTATTGCTAAACATAGCCCCATGAAAAAATAATACATTTAAATTATAATATGATATTACAGTTTTATCCTCTAGCCCTAATTTAAAATTTTAGTTAAATTATTTAAACGAATAATTATTAAAAAATTAGATTGGGGCTATACATTCTCGTGTGCATCTGCTCCTTTGATATTATCTATCATCAACATAATGCAGAAACGTTTACCAATCTCCACATAATTATGTACGTTTAACTTAATCAAGGAACCCAAATAAAATATTAATACTCAGTTACTGTAACGTGCTCCATTGGTTGGTTTTTTTCCTTCAGTTAATCATGAAAAAAGTTTTATATGTGAGAAATTGGTTGAGGTTTGGCATGATAGAAGGGGTTTTTAAGAAAAGAATTGAAATAGATTCTTTGGTCTTAATTTCAAGAAAAAAAAAGTTCAAACTAATGAAATATTCATTTGCAGGTGATGTTAATACTCTAAAAGTTGATATTCAAATCTGAAATTGGATTTTACTATATGTAACAGTGCTTACGACCTATCGAGAGAAAGAAAAAATAGAGATAAATTAAGTGGTTATGAATAGAATTATCTTATTTGGGGTTTTAACTTCTATTTCACATAAATGGAGATGGGGCTACAAATTTTCAAATGGGTGATTATAAGGATAAAATTGTAATACTATATTATAATTTAAATTATTAGTTTTTGAAGGGGCTACATTTAGCAAAAATGTAGCTCCATTTGGAATTACCCAATTTGAAACGATCACCTATTAATTTTGTTTGGACTCCTAAAAAAAATTATTTGTACTCATCAACTAAAGTCTTGATTGGTTATCTCACTTATTGAATTTTGGTGGCTGCACTTTAATGTTAGGTCCCACTCCCACATGTATAGTGCAAAAATATAGTCCTAAAAATTTACAAAACATATGTAGTTTTCTTTTATATATATTACCTTATTTTTTCCCAAAACCTTCAAACTTTGGGTTTTTTTAGTAGGAATGGATGGATACTCACATGGAAGAGATATGAACAATTATATATTTTTTTAAATCTTAGATCAGTGTATAATTTATTTTCAATTAACATATGGGTTTCAAATTAAACTGTGAATTAGTGAATATTGTTAAAGGGATGTCATACACAAAAAAGAAGAGAATTATAAATAAATGAGTATGATTATAAAAATTGTTAGGCGTTAGTCAAACATTTTGGTTGGACCCAGCGCCTAAGCAGTTTAGGCAGAGCCTAGGTATTTTTTGTGAGACCTTTGGTATGGGGTCATAATATCTTTATGTGCGTTCACACTTGAGATTAGTCCAATAAATAGGGGTTCTATTCTCATTTCTAATACACACCTCAAAGTATTAATCTCTTCTCTTCTCAAGCTCTCATTCCTTTTTAGAGCTCGTTTTCTTAGCTCATAAGAACAAGCTTCCATCATTTCTTTAGTTATAGTTCTTTTCTTTGAGTTAGATCCTCCATTTGTGCTCTCTTTAATCAAGTTCGAGCATCACTTTAGTTCGCCGGAAATACACCAGTTTGTCTGTTGCATTTTGGAAGCAATCACCCATACGGGGCGAATTTGGTTTAAGAAAACTGTGATCTCCACAGGTCTTGAATTTCTTAATCCTTGCTAGTTTCTTTGCATAGAGATAGTGATACTGTGAGGTTCAATCTATTGTTCCCACAAAGTTGTAATAGTCACTCTGTTCAACTATATATCCAACAATCTTAAACCAAATCAGCTTCTCAAGATGTCGACTTAACAGAGAAATGATGTTCTTGCTGATGCTACTACTGTGAGGATCGGTGTTGTTAATGTCCCTGTCAACCATGTTGACCATCCAGAGAAATTCAATGGCTTGAATCTCAAATATTGGCAACAAAAGATGTTGTTTTACATGACAACGTTGAACCTCACCAGGTTCTTGATGGAAGATGCTCTTACTCTGGGAGAAGATGTTGATGCTCAAGCTATCACTGCGCTTGATGCATGGAAGCACTCAGATTTCTTGTGTAGAAATTATGTGCTCAACTGCTTGGTGGATACACTGTATAATGTGTATAGTTCCATAAGCTCTACGAAGGAACTGTGGGAGTCCTTAGAGAAGAAATACAAGACTGAAGATGATGGACCTAAGAAGCTTCTTGTAGGTCGATTTATTGACTACAAGATGGTCGACTCAAAGACTGTGGTCAGTCAATTACAAGAGCTCCAAATAATCTTGCATGTGATTCATGCTGAAAAGATGGTCGTGAGTGAAACTTTACAAGTAGCTGCTATAATTGCAAAGCTACCACCAAGTTGGAAAGATTTCAAGAACTACTTGACTCACAAGAAAAATGAGATGACTGTGGAAGAGCTCGTTGTGAGACTTCGAATACAAGAAGACAACAAGAGCTATGACAAGAGGATGTTCAACCCTCAATAGGCGAAAGCCAACGTGATTGAGCATGGTGAGAGCTCAACGCATGGTGCTAACAAAAGGTCAAAATTTTCAGGCAAAAAGCCATTAGAACCAAATAATGAGAGCTTCAAGAAGAAGTTCACGGGTAAATGTTACAACTGTAACAAGCTTTTTCATAGAGTTGTTGATTACAAAAAGCCTCAAAGGAACTAGGAAGCCCACATGGTGAAAAAAATCACAAAGGATGTTGATGAGATGCACCTGATTGTAGTGATCTCAGAGGTGAACCTTGTAGGTTCCAACCCACATGAATGGAGGATTGATACGTGTGCTATCCGTCATGTATGTTCAAACAAAGAGTTGTTTAGTGATCTTGTTGAGCAGCTGGATGGTGAGAAGATCTTCATGGGAATTTCTGCCGCATCTGATGTGAAAGGCTTTGGAAAGGTGGTTCTGTAGATGACTTCTGCAAAAGAGCTAACTCTCACTAATGTGTTATATGTGCTGGAGATTCGTAAGAATCTTATCTCTGGTTCATTGTTAAGCAAACATGGCTTCTGCATGGTGTTTGAGTCTGATAAGGTTATCTTAACCAAGAATGGAGCATTTATATGAAAGGGTTATGAATGTAATGGGCTTTTTAAGCTCAATGTAATGGCTATCAAGCCCACTTCTGATAATAAAGTGAACTCTTATGTTTATATGCTTGAGTCTTCCATATTATGTCATGGTAGACTATGACATGTCAATTTCAATACCCTACGCAGGTTAATGAGTTTGAAAAGCATACCTATGCTCCATATTGACTCTACATACAAGTGTGAGACTTGTGTTGAAGCTAAGTTAGCTCGAACTTGTTTAAAAAATGTTGAAAGAAGTACTGAACCACTTGGCCTAATCCACACAAATGTGTAGTGCCCTCACGAGGTGGTAACAAGTACTTCATCACTTATATTGATGATAGCTCCAAGTTTTGTTATGTGTGTCTTCTAAAAAGTAAAAATGAAGCTATAGAGGAATTTGTTCTCTATAAAACTAAAGTTGAGAACCAACTTAGTAAAAAGATTAAGGTGTTAAGAAATGATAGAGGAGGTGAATATGAATCACCTTTTGTTAACTTTTGTGCTGAAAATGGAATAAATCATGAGGCTACTGCACCTTACTCACTGCAACAAAATAGTACTGCGGAATGGAAGAATAGAACACTAAAAGAATTGATGAATGTGTTACTGTTAAGTTCTGGATTACCTCATAACATGTGGGGCGGAAGTTGTTTTGACAGCAAACTACCTTTTAAATAAGGTGCCCCGCAAGAAGTTTGATAAAAGTCCATATGAACTATGGTATGGAAAACCACTATCCTACAAATACTTGCGAGTGTGGGGGTGTCTTGCCAAGGTAGCTATACCTACACCAAAGAAGGTGAAAATTGGGCCAAAAACTGTAGATTGCATATTCATCGGTTATGTAAATAACAGTAGTGCTTATTAGTTTCTTGTTCATGAGTCTAAAATCAAAGACATACACAAGAACACTATTATTGAATTAAGAAATGCTTCATTCTTTGAACATGTGTTTCTAAAGAAGTTGGAAATAGAATCTACTTCAATTAAACGGACTGTGGAAATTATGGAAAAACATGAAGAGGTGTGTTGGTCCCGAGATCAGAGTACAATAATGTGCAGCGGAAGATACATACGGCAACTTGCACTCTATCTGCTTAACAGATGAAACTCAATTTTCAGTGTATTTAAGATCTTTAAGCTTAAGTCTGTCGTTGTTGAGTCAGTTTTACAGAATATACTCTTAAATACTTGGCTAAGTATTGAAGGTTTTAAAAGTCAGTTTTGAAACTGTATAAGGACAGAAATATAAATAAAGCAGTAAAGAACACAAGATATTTAAAGTGGTTTGGATCTAAAAATCTTACATCCACTCTTCAGACCCTTGGTCTGGATAAACCACTAAGTAAATGCAAGCCTCCTTACGATCAATACACAACCCATCGGCACTCCGTCCTTTGGTCTGCTGTGGCACTCGCCTAGGAACTCCTTGTATGCTTAGTCTTCAGGTTGAAGTGAGGACAACACCCCGCAACCTACTTCCTAGTGGTTGGATGTTTACTGTTCTTCCTAGAACTCAGGTGTTTGGCATACGCCCATGAGAATCAGAATCCCGGAGTAGGAAACTGACTGCAATGAATATATCTAGAAAGATATATTCATCAAAGGGTAGTTTAGCTAAGAAGCTTAAGCCTCGTGCTACAGAGAATAGCACAGAGTAATTTGAGTCTGGAACTCAAGTCTCGTGTAAAGAAAAAAAAAACTCAGAGAGTTTAGAGCACAAAGATGGCTTCAATGTATGCTCCTTTTAGAGTGAGAAAAATGCTCTTTTGTCGCACAGAATTCCTTCAAGATTCTTTTAAAGTTCGTTCAAAATTCGTAACCGTTTAAGGTTGGGGTGCAGACCGATGAAGATATAATATGGATGTTATATGAAAATAGCATCGATCCAGTTATATATGTGGTCACCAAATTGAAGCAAAATCAGTCCGGATTTCAGGCACCTCAGTCACAGTCACAGCGATCAACATGAATGGGTGGTCCTAGCATCTCATTAGCTGATGATTTCGCAGATGATTATGAGGCAGAATCTACTGATAATGATGATTATTATTGTGATGATGATGATGATGAGGAGGAGGAGGAGGAGGAGAAGGAGGCAGACGAGGAGGAGGAGGAGGAGGGTCGGAGTCGGTTGTTTTAGTCCTTGGTCAGTGATTTTTCTAGATGGATTCTAGCTCCTGGGCGAATGGATCAGTATGGACTGTCTAACAATAACTTGAGTCAGTCTGTGGCTGCAGCTCGACATGATCAGGAAGTAAGGAGTTGGGTACTTCCTTTAATAGAGGTTGATGCTCCTGAGCGTTTGGAGTGGATTATGCCCGCAGATTGGGCCCCGACTGAGCTATGCATTGGAGCGACATTTAGTAGCAAGGATGAACTTGACCTTGCTATAGGACTGCATCACTTGCATCACCAGTTGGAATACTCCACGGAGAGGTCCAGCACTACTCGTCTCAACTTCCGATGCAAGCATGGGAATGGTTGTCCTTTATGCTACGCGCAAGACAATCTGGAAGTATTTGGAGAGTATTCAAGTGTGATCTGATGCACAGCTGCCAGACATATATTGATCGTGTTGCTCCCTGCAGAGTGCCCGCAAGAGTGTTGGGTAAGTATTTCTCAAGTAAGTTGGCGGCCGAGGGCGCTATTCTAAAGCCCAAGGAGATGATGTCTGAATTGTTGATACAGTTCGGCATCAAGATTGATTACAGCTTTGCCCTGCGGGCAAGAAACATAGTCATTTCAATGGTATTCGGTGAGTGGGAGAAGTCTTATGAGATGCTACCGGGCTACTTACATATGCTACAGTCGCGTAACCCAGGCACGATGTATGATATATCTACTTCTTCGAAGAGTTTGTTCAAGCACATGTTTATGGCGCTTGCACCTTGCATTGATGCATTTCACAGCTGCATGCGCCCAGTGATAGTTGTAGATGGCACACATCTGAAGGGTAAGAATAAGGGAATGTTGTTTGTTGCGGTGACGAAAGACGGCAATGAACAATTATTTCCTCTTGCTATCGGAATTGGACCCATAGAGGATGATGAGTCATGGATGTGGTTCATGCATCGCTTGAATGTTTTCTTTGGAGATTGCGAAGGACTGATCATTGTCAGTGATCAACACAAGAGCATCAAAAATGCAGTGGAGTTAGCATTTATAAATGCTACACATGCTATTTGCTACTACCACTTGGCGAATAACATGTAGAGGTACGGTCCTCAGGTGGGTGCTGTTTTACGAGATGGAGCCTATTGTTATAGGCATGATGCATTTCAAAAGCACATGTCTACCTTGGAGATTCTGAGCAAAGACGGAGCTTACAAGAGGCTTCAGGATATTGGAGTCTACCGTTAGGCGAGGTCTCAGTACCCTGATACCCGATTCAGCTTCATGATGTCCAACACAGCCGAATCTCTCAACTCTAGAGGCTCTGCAGATGCGGAACATGTTATAGGCATGATGTCCAACGCAGCCGAATCTCTCAACTCTAGAGGCTCTGCAGATGCGGAACATTGCGAGCGCTTCTTAGCCAACCGCCAATGAAGATGCTCAGTATGCTCAAAAGAAGAACGAACTGGAATCTCAAAACCGCTCCCCATATCGAACACTAGCGATGGCTGTCGCACTGGCGATGGCTCGCGCTGAGGGGATGGCCGGCGCTAAGGCGATGGCTGGCGCTCCTGCGGATTCCTCCTAGAGGAAGACCTGGAGGTAGTGGCAGAAGACCGTCGGGGCTTCGATGCCCTATAAGGTCTAAATCTGCGCATCATCGGGTTCTCAGCATTAATCAAACTGAGCCAACTCTCTGAAAGGGCCTCCGCGGTAGTCGGCTTCAGTGAAGTACTGCAAGCATGCTGAAAACAGACATAAATCAAATAAAATACACAATATTCAATTATATTATAATTATTTAAAACTGTAAACAATAATTACCTCACGTCTGAAAAAAGTAGTGAAGTCAGCATCCCGAACATAATGAGGTCTCCACATCAAGCATCGAGGCATAGTCCCCTCTGGCATTGTGCGTATCGCACATATAGCTGCCAGATCAGGGATCACCGTGTAACACCATGCCTGCGAAATTATGTAAATAATTAACAATTCTAATATTTTACAAATTAAAAATAAATTAAATTAAAAATAAAAATTAAAAGAATTACCTCCAATAACCAAACGGGGCCGTATATATGCACTAAGGGGACCTTTTCTGTCTTTGAAGAAGTGATCACCACAGATATCTGATGCAGCAAAATACTGAAGGACCACGAGCCCCAAGGAAATGCCCTCCACTCGTGAGGTCTCTCCACCAATGTATATACCCAGGGGTTTACGAGTCGCTTCTCATCGAAGCAGATCAGCATCCGGTAAACAAAAAGAATCTCAGCTATCTTCACATAATCATCAACAGAATTGCTCAAATTGACGTCCAAACTCATGAAGTCAATGTGTAACTGATCCACACTCGGCAAGGTCTTGTAGTGTGCATACAAACATCCATCTGTCGGCAACTCATTTAGCGCAGTAGGGTCAAAATCTGAATCACCGAACCGCAGCCCGGACATCAATCAGAACTCCTTAGCACTAAATCGAATGTTGGTTTCACCAACATGAAATCAAAGCTCATTCTCAGCTCCCTCCACCTCAATCTCGTGAGTGAGAAGAGCCCACGTAGCACGTACCGTGCTCTTCTTCCACCAAAATTTGGCAAATGCACCGAATGGTCCATCGCAAAATAAGTCCAAAGTGTCCTCTCCGAAACTCATAAGTCTAACGCGAATATCCTCAAGAATGTCCCGGTCGTAAAAATTCATCAACCGTGGGACTTTACACTGCAAAGTAGGTCTGATCCACTCCCAAACCTGCGATAAAATAAAATAAAATAATTAAATAAAATGAGAATTAAAAGAATTCAAAACAGAATTAAAAAAAATTGAGATCTCGATTTCATCTCGATTGGCAAATCGAGATCTTGGTATAAGAATCGAGATCTCATTTGCCAATCGAGATGAAATCGAGATATTGATATATAATTCAGAAAAAAGATGAGATCTCGATATCGAGATCTCGAGATTTCGAAAGGGCATATCGAGATCTCGAGATCTCAAAATGACATATCGAGATCTCGATATGCCCTTTCGAGATCTCATCGTCTCTTTTATAGGGCGGCGACTGTACCGATTTTTACACAGTTCTCGCAGCAAAAATTATTCCTAAATTATTTTTAGTCATATTTAAGCATAGAAATCGACGAAATATGAAACTAATCAACTATATACATAATAAAACATGTATTCAAACCTAATAAGCATACTATTTCATGAAAAATCCATGGAAAATCGATGGAAATTCGAGCAAAAAAAATGGGATTTAACTTACTTGGTTCGGGTTTTCTTCTTCTCCAGACATTGTAGTCGACGAAATGTATTTTCTTTATCGACTGGGCGTGCAAATTTCGGTGGTTTAGAGCTTCAAATCGGCGAAAATGAAGGTTTCTCACGGTGGTTGTCGTTCGCACAGAGAGAGAGAGGGGGGAAGTGGGTTGGTGGTGGGGTAGGTGTATAATAAATCCAAAACCAATTAATGTAAAGATATTCTAAAAATAAAATTCTCTCTCCAATCATTGGCAAAGTGGCTAAAAAACATACATTTTTAAACTTGTGGCTATATAATATGTTGACTTATCCAAAGTGGCTATATAAATTTTGCTCTCATAATTTAAGCAGAACCGGCTGGGTCTCTATGGACTATGTAATAACAAGAATAATATATTCCAACTCATTAATTACTTATTAATTTGCATACTTGGTCAAATTAAGTGGTGGCATGTTACCAAAACAGAACCATTACGTTTGATATTAAATACCACTTCCATTGTAATCTATTATTTTGGTCCAAAATCCATGCATTAATACACGGCGTTGTCGTGCTCTAGATTAATCAATGAATAATACAATACTGGCAAAATGTTTATAAACAGTTCATATATACATCTTAACTAAGTTGACTTGCTTAATTAATTAATTTATTTCTTTTGTGGATTCATTGGAATATTAACAAGAATAAAAAAAACCACCTTAATTTATTTCTTTTTCGGAGTTTAGCAGAAACATCACGTTAGATTCATTAAATTAGCAAGACTTTAATTTGTAATAACAAGAATAATATAATATAAGCCTGCTTGCTTTATTTATTTGCATATTTGGTCAAATTATGTGCTACCAGAACCAGAAACATCACGTTAATTAGATTCATTAATACTAACGAGATTTTGTTAGAATAATATAATAACCAGCTGGATCTCTATGTATTATATTTGCATACCAGAACCATCACGTTGGATAATAAATACCTGCTCATCGTCAACTCTTCTGCAATACCATACCATCACTTCCACTGTAATCTGCGTTTCTGAAAACATTAGAGATGGCGGCCTATGCAGCTCTAGTTTCTCTCATGAATAACATTCAGCAGATCATGAACCATCCCCACCTTTCCACCTCTTTCCACAACAACCAAATCCAACCACTTATTGAAAAGGCTGATTGCTTGCTCCGTTTCATAGAGGCCAATAATTATGGTGGAGGTAGCAAAGAAGCCCAAGATCTGGAGAGGGAAATTGCATCTGCAGCTCATGCGGCTGAAGATGTCATTGAATCTCACCTTGTGGATCAGATTCATGCAGGAACCAGCGAACCAAGTCTCAGTTGCTCGCTGGAACTGCAACAGATAACTCAAGAAATGGATGCTGCCATGAAAAAGGCTGACGAGTTTAAGGGGAGTCCTGGATCGGGAAAGGCGCCACCCACACCTGTCAATTTCATGGAGATTGGAGAGACTGCTATGGTGGGACGTGATGCCGAGTTGAATCAGCTTCTGGTCGAGCTTACTTCTGAGCGCCCATCCAATCTGCACACCATCTCAATCGTTGGGATGGGCGGTACAGGTAAGACTACTCTTGCCAAAAATATCTATGAAAATATACTCATCATGGAGCATTTTCATTTTCGTGCTTGGGCTACAATATCTCAGCAACACAATGCAAAAGAAACTTTCTCACAACTTCTTCGTGGTCTAGGAGAATACAGTAATGCAGCTGAAGATGACTTAGGGAAACACTTACATAAGCATTTATTTGGTAGAAGATATTTGATTATCTTAGATGACATATGGAGTGTCAAAGCTTGGCTTGAAGTGAGACGTTTCTTTCCTGATTACAATAATGGAAGTCGGATTGTTCTGACTACCAGGCAGTCGGATGTGGCTAAGGATTGTGGCTCTTCTCCCTTTATTATGAGATTTTTAGATGAGTATAACAGTAGGAAATTATTTTGTGAAGTAGCATTCAAAAATGAACCTTGTCCACCTGAACTAGAAGAAGTGAGTGAGAAGATTGTGAAATTATGCAAAGGACTAGCCTTGTCTATTGTAGTGATAGGAGGGCTTCTTATAAAGTCACCTAGAACTATAGAATACTGGAAAGGTGTTGTGAAAAATATGAAGTCAGTTTCCAATTCAAAAGAGAAACAAGAAAGCTTAGATGTATTGTCTCTAAGTTATACCCACTTGCCTCCTCATCTAAAACCATGTTTTCTTTATATGGGAGTGTTTGAAGAGGATGCCCAAATCCGTGTGTCAAATGTTGTCAAACTTTGGGTTGCTGAGGGATTTATAAAACCAAATGGATCCCAAGTTTTGGAAGAGATTGGAGAGGGATACTTGAAGGATCTGATAGGCAGAAATCTAATTTTAGTTGGTGGGCTGCGTAAGAATGGAAAAATTAGATCTTGTGGCATTCACGATCTTCTGAGAGACCTATGCATAAAAGTTGCGGAACAACAAGAATTTTTTCATGTGATTAATGAGGACAACATTATACAAGGTAGTTGGCGTCGCCTCGTATTTAGGGCTTATTCAAACCGTACAGAAGGCCTCCCACTAGTGCGATCTATCATGGAAGGGAAACATTCATTCGAGCAGCTGAATAAACTAGAATTACTTAGAGTTTTGAATTATCGAAAGCGGGTTGATTCAACTGCAGAAATAATACATAGAAATGTAAACCTACGCTACCTTGTTTACTATCAACCGTATTATGGGGATGTATGGTCCGTGTGGGAGCTGAGTTCCGTATCCCTTGTGTGGAATCTGCAAACTTTAATCATTAAAGGAGATTGGCCAACTCATCTGGTTGTTGTATCCGCAGAATTTTGGAAGATGCGACAACTTAGACATGTGGAGTGTAACAAGATATATCTTCCTCGGTGCAACCGAGGAGATGAGATGTTGGTTTTTGAAAACCTGCAGACACTCAAAACGGCAGTGAATGTCGATATGAGTGAGGAGATATGTAAGACAATCCCCAATATCAAGAAACTAGGTTTACTCTATGATGATGATTGGTTGATTGAGCATCTGTGCAATCTCGATCGCTTGTGCAAACTTGAATCACTCAGCTTGAAAATCAAAGGTAGGAGATGGCTACATCGGGGTGAACAACCGCTGAATAAGAAACTCAGATTCCCGAATTCGCTAAACAAGTTGTGCTTGTCTAACTGTAAACTTGAGTGGGAAGATGTGACAGTGATGGCGGGTTCATTGCCTCAACTACAGGTTCTCATGCTGGAAGACGACTGTGTTAGTGGAAGAGAGTGGAGTCCAGTTGATGGCCAATTTCAACACCTCAAGTTCTTGAAAATTCATGCTAGGGGGCTCATGCTTTGGGATGCAGACCAATCCCATTTCCCAGTTCTGGAGAAGCTTGTTCTTTGTAATATGCCGTTCTTGAAAGAGATTCCAGAGGCAATTGGTGACATTCCAACTCTGGAACTCATTCGTCTGGAGGTCTGCAACTACCTGACCCCTGTTTCAGCAGTAAAAATAAAGCAACTTCAGCTCGACAATGGGAATGATAGCCTTCAAATTCAAATCCGTCTATGTGGATTAAGGGAGGAGTATTTCAAGGAAATGGTGGAGTCTGAGGGGCTCTCCATTAGTAATATTCAATTGGAGAAAGCAAGATACATTGAATTCAAACTCTTGTTGTTTTTCAATTGGTTTTTAATTTTTATGTAGTTGCATATTTTCTCAATCAATTCATCTTTTTAAAAACCCAAGCGGAAAACCTTGCCATAAAAATTACTCCATTAGATACGCATTGTTTTTTCCCAACTCTTACAAAAGTTGTCCCTTTTACCGATGGGAATAGCTATAGAAAATAATTCGTTCGATATGGGTGATTTCCCTCCGTGTCACCAGAATCAAACATGTGGACATTTGTGTCCGAAACCCTAGACATGTGGACAAACCTAGCGAGTTCGAATGTCAGGAATTCGAACCTCCCAAGTTTTTTAATTTAAATATGGGTTCGAATTCCTTGAATTCGAACCCTTTGTAAATAAATTATTTTTTAATTAAATTTCCGGCAATATATTTTAAATATTAGTTCGAATTCCAAAAATTCGAACCCTTTAGGGTTATGGTTAGGGTTACGACATTGGGAATTAGGGTTTATTTGTTATATTTATGGTTTACATGTATTTATTTTAATGTAGGATATAAATAAAATAAAAATATATGTAACACAAATAAAGCACAAATTTAATCAAAATATTACAATAAGATTAGGGTCTTCTCGGAAACATGCGAACATATTAAAATAACTGAAAAAATAAAAGAAAATAATTATGAAAAGTCTACTACATAAAATTAACAAGAAATATAGTCCCCATTTTATTTCCGCCTCTTGAGCCATGTAGGAAGCTTCATGCCCTTTTTGATGCTCTTAGAAGAAGATGAATCTTCAAGCGGTTGATTTCCTAAGAAACCAAATGTGATAATTAACAAAAATGTACATATTAATAAATGTTGTAATAGGAAATGTAAATAAATAAGTAAAAGCATTGTTACTTGTCATGGTATAGTTTCCCGTGGATTGGTCGGCACTGGACTGATAGGTAGTAGATGTGGACTGTTCGGGACTGGATTGTTCCGAATCAGATTGTTCTGGATTGGACCGGTAGGATTCGTACTGATCAGGATTAGGATTGGAGTCGTAGGGAATGGACTGGCTAGGATAGGGAATGGACTGGCTGGGATTGGGATTGGACTGGTTGGGATTGGGATTGGACTGGTAGGTACTCATGAAGTCTTCGAAGTTGCCGAAGAGGGATTCGTAGTTATAGTTATGTGAGGTAGTAGGCTGGTCATGAATATTCATGTTGTGACTTGGCTCAAACTCTGGCTGTGGCTGAATGACTGGATGATAATTTTCATATCGGTAATAATGATCTTGTGCATCGACATTACTCCTTCTCCTCCCACTTCCTGGCTTGAACCCTCCTCGACCCCCCCGTTGTTGCGGCACCATAGGCGGTCTTGGGAGCGATGATGGATCACTAAATATTGTAGAATGAGTATGACTCATTCCCCTATGTGACCCAGAAAGTTCTAGTACTTGTGCGCAATAGTCAGCTGCATTTTTAAAATCTTCGCTAACTCCAGCATAAGAGGAGTAATGTTCAGCCCGCTCACGCAATAACGACATCACATTGCTCAGACCACTCTTCTACATTAAATCATTATATACGTAATAGGACCAATTTGGATTTAGTTCAAAAAGTAATAAACTATATAAATAAATGAAAATGACTTACAATGAATTGCAGCTCGTCTCCGTGTCCCATGTACCCCTGTGGTGCGACATTTTCCCGAGTGTGACTTGGATTAGCCACAAATATGACTGTTCTCTCCATGAACCACTGGAGGTAGTCAGGCGTCTTGGTTTCGGCTCCGGTCACAATCTGTTGATTATTTAGAAGCACTTCATCTTCATTGTTACGTTCATTCCAATTACCAATAAATTCGGCGTGACGCGTTCTCCAATTGTTTTCAGCTCCAGTTCTGTGGATATCATGCAGGGCGTCTCGCGTTTCTCGATAGTCCAGATAATCGGAATCAGGAATTACCTGAACGCGACCGAATTGTCGAGCCACCCTCTCCGGATATATGGCCTCAATTACCTCAAAGAAAATGAGGTAGGTAGTGGATACCCAGGGCGTATGGTTGTTCGCGACGTACTTAATGTTGTACGGCATGAATACAAACTGTATTTATAACATGTTAAATATAAATAAGTTAGTGGATATTTAAGTAATCGATGTACATGCAATAATTATATTTACCTCGTTTTCTTTTAACAAAGCAAATTGACTTCGATACGCCCGAAGGTTATTGCTTGTGATGTTTAAGCGACTCTTCGGCATAGCCCACCTAAAATAAAAGTATTTTTAAAAGATATTAAAATTTGTTTTTGAATGGTGGTTGTTGCATATTCTTTTACCGAAAAAATTATAAAATGACCTCGAAGCTAAACAAGCATTTTCAGGAGCTTGCGATGGGTGAATCTCTGGTCGAATAGATATGATTCTCTCCCAAGCCCAAACCTAAATTTGAATATATAATAATTAATATAACACGAGATTGAGAAGTTAATAATATAATTAAAAAATACTTAGAATTTAATGTTACCTGCAACAATACCAAACACCCAGCTATACTTTTGTTCGGAGAACGCTTTCCAATCATGGAGGCTTTGCAAAGATTGCGATAAAGTACTGCTAATAGAGCACTGCCCCAACTACAACGACTGTTGATATCAGCCTTGTTGATATCTTCAATGAATGCTCGAACAACATGGCAGTACACGCTGTTTGTTGACGTATCAACAAAGACGAAACCGCCGAGTAGGTAGACAACAAGGCACCTTGCTATCTGTATATACCATTCTTGGCTTGCATTTGGTGGTGCAGGCAAACAGATACGGTCCTCTACGCATTTGAGGTGCATGAGGTTTTTGGATAGCTTTGGTACCACACCCAATTCACGTTGTAAATACGTTGACCATCCTTCATTTGGTTCGAGGTCGGATCTTGTTACTGCTTCTCCGTCGACCTTGATGTTGAATAGCAATTCCACGTCTTGGAGTGTTAGTGTGGCTTCTCCGAATGGAAAATGAAAAGTGTGCGTTTCCGGACGCCATCTCTCAACCAAAGCCTGAATCAGCGCCCAATCTAACTGTATGGATCCCAGACGAAGGATAGAGGAAAAACCGTAGAACTGCAGGACTTTCCAAACAAAATTATTGCCAGAAATTCGAGTGTCTTCGAATCGTGGCAATAATTCAGTCCAAAGTTTTGAATCACATCGGCGACTCATTAAATTTTCTTTCGTCCATTCATGCCCGTGAAAAACTCCAAAAGACCTATGTGATTGTTGTAAATCTAACAAATCGGTCTTAGTTGGCCCCTGAAAAACAATTTTTTCCATCGTAAGTGATAGAAAAAAAAAAGAAGATGTTTTTTTTCAGATGAAAAATGTTGGGAGGAGATGATAAGTGAAAAAACCGTGAGTAACTAAGAAAGATTGATAATTGAAAATAAATGTGAACATTAAATACTTATTGGGCCAAAGGTTAACTACAACCCGTGACTCAATCCATTCTTTTTTTGTCAAATTATGTACTCCTATCAAAATCCCTTGTTTTATGGGATCACATGCATTTTTATTTTTTGTTATTCCACTTGTCAAATCAATAAATAAAAATAAATCTGCATTAAAAAATAAAAGTAATGGTTTCGAATTTGATAAATTCGAAATAATAATAATTAAAAAAATTTGGAAATCGCAGAACCCTAATTTTTTATTCATTTCGAATTTGCCAAATTCGAATACAAAATTTTATTATATAATTATTGTATTATTTTTATTATTAATAATTACTAGCTCCTTCTATATAAGGAAGGCTTTGGATACATGTTACTCAAGCAAATAACCTCCCTTCCAAAGAAACACATGGCCTCTATTCCACTCAAACAATATAATTTTGAGCAAAGTGTGTTTTTAGCTATGAAATCATTCTTTAATCGTCCAATGTCCTTTCTTTCAAGCCAATAATTCCTCTTTGGAGAAGATTTTCTCTACGTCAAGGATGTTGGAAGAAGATTTTCCCTACGTCACTAGTAAGGGAGAACTTGTCCAACTTCTTTTTTTTTCGATCTCCCTCGCCCAGCGAACAAAATGGATTTGGCGGATCCATTTTGTTCACTAACAAGTTTTTTCAAGGTTTCAAGCTAAAGCTAGATGAAGCTGGGAAAGGAAGAGATTGACATGTTAATGCTTGACTTGGTCAAGCTTTTAGGTTCCGGTTAAGGATTTAGGGTTTAGGGTTTAGGCTTGTGCTTGTAATATTGTATTCGAATTTTGAGAGATAAATTTGAATGTGATATTTATAAAATCGAATTATCGTGACTCACTTCAATTTTTCATTACGAGAATGTAACCAATTTTGTTGCAAGTTTCAATTGGAAAACAATTGGCTTTTGAATTATTATTATAATTTTAATAAAATTCAAACATTAAAAATATAAATACTTCGAATCATCAATTTACGAGAATTCGAATTTTTAATGATAAGAAATATTAAAATATCAACTAATTAATTATATACTTTTGATTTTTTAAAAATAAAAAAATTTAAGTTACGCGCAAAATCCGAGTGCTCGTATATATTTTCGAGTATTCGAATTTTGATAAATACGAAATATTTAAATTTTATTGAATTTTTTCATTTATTGATTTATTCTAAAAATAAATAAATATTGTTAAATTTGAAATCCGAGTGCTCGTATATATTTTCGAGTATTCGAATTTTGATAAATACGAAATATTTAAATTTTATTGAATTTTTTCATTTATTGATTTATTCTAAAAATAAATAAATATTATTAAATTCAAAATCCGAGCGCTCGTATATATTTCCGAGGATTCGAATTTTGAATGATCTAAAATATTAAAATAGCATTAATATTTTTTCTACAATTCGGAATATTTTAATCAATAAAATATTAATTAAAAATCAATAGGGGGCCGAATCTGCCAAATTCAAAGCCTTTTTATTAACATATAAAAATAGTTCGAATCTGACAGATTCGAACTACTTATGTAAAATTTAATATAAAAATAATTTTTAAAATGTACTTTTCAGGTGTAAAGTAACTAAAGTAAGGAATCTCTGCAGAGCACTATTCATACCTTTGAATTTGTGCACTACTCATACCTTAGAATCTGTGCAAACTTTGTTTATAGCTGTCCACAATTCATATATTTGAATATGTGCCCATTTTATAAATTTGAAATAATTCTTGATTTCGATTATTTCTACTCTGTAATAAATGTTGATTCAATCTGTAAAATAAAGTAAGGAATCTCTGCTTACTTTTCAGGTTTGAATCTGTGCCACTATGTTTTATAGCTGTGTCCACTATTCAAATAACTATTCATATCTTTGAATATGTGCCCATTTTGTTTTCTAGCATAATTATAAAAATCTTATACTGAAAATAATCTCGTGACTACACAGTTATATTGGAATATAACTGTTCATATATATTTTCGAATATGCAGAATTCGAAACATAATAAAATTTAATAAATACCTTATTAATTGCTTGTTCTATTTAAGGAGGCATGTGATCGTCATACTTGTAAGACATAACTATCTAAAAATTACTACAAACGCAAATGGCCTTTTTATCTATATTCCCTTCAAATAACATTAAATTGAGCCAAGAAATTCTTCAATAGGTGAATCCGAAGATGATTTTCTCCACGTCATGGCGAGAGTTTTTTTAGTCTTTCTCCCTTTCCCCGCCTTGATGGACGAAACAAAGAGGAGGGGACATATCAGGCAGAGGAAGCAACAAGTTTCCAACGCCTCTACTTCCACTGTTTCTGTCTTTCATGGTGTGGAATGCGGAGTAAAGATTAGTTCGAAGCAAAACCGGTGGCCACTCCGAAGCAGAATCGGTGGCCGCTGATTTTGTTCACCAATTGTATCAAGATGTAATATGACTTGTAATTTAGAGTTGCAATATTGTAATTATTATATTTAAATAATTTGTTAGTTGTAATTCCCCTTCTAATATTGTAATGATATTGCTCTCCAAATTTTAGTATTTTTATTTTATTTATAATTTATATAAATTAATAATTTGATTAGATAATAGTAGCTGGGTTATTTAATTAAATGAATGATTAGTACTCTGGATCTGTGAAATACCATCTCTTTTTATATATTAGTATTATATATTAGTATTATATTGTACTCCAAATAGGGTTTTAATTTGTCAGATTCGAATACCCTTTGGATTAATTAATTTTTTATTGATTAAATAGGGTTTGTATTTGTCAGATTCGAACATCCTATATTTTAAATGATTCAAAATTCGAGTGCCCGAAAATTTACACGAGCACACGGATTTTGAATTCAACATTAATATTTTGTATTTAACATTATTACAAATTTTACACGAGTGCCCGAAATACACATTAATATTTTGTATTTAACATTATTACAAATTTTGTATTTACACGAGTGCTCGAATTACAGACGCCACATTTATTACAAATGAACCATGGAAAATATTACAAATGATAAAATAGGTTGAGAAGAATTATTACAAGTGATAAAAATATATAAAAATAAAGAACTGCACTTATAAAAGAAACCAAACCCCCTGGATAAGCAAACCCATGGATAAGCAAACCACTGGGATTTCTGAGCCTTTACTCTCAACAAAAATAGTAGTTGAGACAGATAGTCAACACTACTTGCCTTTACCCTCAACAATAGGAAATCTCCTTAGTAGTAGTTGACGGAAATTGTATCTCCGAGTTGGCTCTTAAGATCGTAATGGATATTTTCTTTTGGAACGGCTGTCCTAAATGATAAAAGCATCATTTCTCTATACTTGAACAATGAACGGCTATCTTGATTTAGAAATGAAATTGGATAATCATTATTTTTTATTTATAGTTTGGTGTTTCTCCCATGAGAAAAAGAGTGGGTATTTATAGACATGAATGTGAATGTAATGTAGACACCACATTAATTAATCTGAAATATAAAAAAAGAATTGTTTCGAATTCCACATGTTCGAAATATGAAAAAAAAAAATTAATTGGTGTTTTATTTTTATTTAATTTCTAGTAATTATTATGAACATTATGGTTAATTTTAATTGAACATTAAAATGATGAAATGAACAATTACAAATGATAAAATAATTTCAATTATTACAAATGACTAAATTACAAATGATAAACAAATATTACAAATTAAAACGCCTCTTCTTCCACTATGGAATTGGGGTCGCACCTACACGATACTCAACTTCGCCCCTGTACGAACCGCTGGTGCACTGAACGAGACCCTCCGACGATAGTTGAAGGGTTGTCTGGACACTCTTTGGCTCGTTTATAAACAATGAACTGATACAGCGGAATGCAAACCGTGTGCGATTCCTCTGCGTCAGTACATCGATGCTCTATTACGATTTCTTGACATCGTAATAGATATTTTCTTTTGGTATGGATTTCGTAATGGATATTTTCTTTTGGAATGCGAAGGACAAAAGCATCATTTCTCTAAGGAGTGGTTGTCGTAGAAGTAACCATTCTTTCAATAAATTTGGATAGAGTGTGATGACTTTAAAAAGAAAATGGGTAATCTTTATTTTTTTCATGATTGTTGGTGTGTTTTGATGATAAGAAATAGACGTGTAATTTATAGACATGAATGAGGAGATCCCAAAAAATAGAATATTATAAAGAACGGTTGGGATTTATCCCTGTATAGCAACATTAATTAAAGCTTTTTTCACATGTACATGTACAGCTGTAAAGATAATTTATCTATTATCATTTTTGTCTTGTAGCGGTAAAGAGTCATCACTTCTTTGACTTGACAGAACACCTCGAAATTATAATTATATTAGGAGAATTATAACTCTAAGTATGAGTTAGAGTTGAATTATAATTATATTAGTAGAATTATAACTCTAAGTATGAGTTATAGTTGAATTATA
>JAPKLW010000122.1:177655-200032 GCA_026898455.1 Plectranthus barbatus | reverse complement strand
GGTTAGTTTTGTCCACATCTTAGGGTTTTTTTTAGGGTTTGTCCACAAACCTAGGGTTGCGGTCATTTTGGTAATTTTTCCCGATATTAACGACCGAATTGTGACGAAAATAATATATATATATATATATATATATATATATATATATATATATATATAATAAAGGAATTTCCGGCAGAGTTAATGACGGAATTACAATTTCTGATTTTGGCGATGGACAACGAGTTTAATCCGTAGATAGTTTGTTTTTCGAATGCCAACGGATAAATTCGTCACTAATTTTTTTATTGCAACAAAATTAATCTCCTGCTAGGCTTTTTCGGCGACATAAATAATCTTTTTTCGCATGGGATAGGAATAATCTATTGGTAGTAGTTATTTTTGGTTTTCCAATGAATTATTCGTAGTTTATACTCTCTCCGTCCCACTAGATTAGTCTATTTTTTTTTTAATTCGTCAGATTAATCTTCATTCCTAAAATGGGAAAAAAAAACTTCTCACATCAATAAAATATTAATTCCACTACACTCACAAACATTGGTTACTCTGCCGAAACCAAAAGGAACTAATCTAATGGGACGGAGGGAGTAGATTTTTTTCAGCTACGAAATAATCCGTTGTTAGTAGTATTTATCGACATATTTATTCGTATTTGATAGCTTTTTTATAGTTGTATGCCCCGATTTTAAAAAATGATTTAATTAATAGGCGTATCGGGGACGTGACAAGTATGCTCGGAAAGATAATGAATTCAAAGATAGACAAGGCAATTCATGGTAATTTTAATGCATTCATCCAAGCACAGGTAAAGATAGAGCGCCTCCCGAAGAGGGATTAAGGCTCTTCGAGTGATATTGTCAGAGTGCGAAACATAGTTGAATACTTAACAAAAGAGTATTTCTGGCAGCGTAATGAAAATCACGAAGTGTATATATGAAAATATGCAGTTCGGCTTTTAATTATTACAAAAGATGATGTATCCTCATCCGCCCGTCGTCACCACAGTCAACCTGTGCATTTTAGAAATAATGCATAACATTAATATATAATGATGCCCAAAAGAGTAATACAAGTATATATAAATGTTTTTGTACCAGGGCACACATGAGGTTTTACATTAGAAATTCCTGCCATTGTTATGACCCAAAAATGAGAAAGCCCATTTTCGAGCCCATCAAAGAAGAAAGCCCAAGAAGAATCGCAAAAACAAGGAAAAAACTCCAAGGCAAGTTGTTCGGCTCCGAACTTACATTCTGAGTTTGAACCATTTAATGACCGAACTCAAGATTGATCGAGCTCAAGATTGACCGACCTCAAGGCTGACCGAACCATCCCTAGTCCGAACCGGTCCTAAGCTAAAGCAAGCCGTTCGAACAAGATAATTGGACGAACTACCAAAGAATGCCAAAAAAAGGTGCAGCTCAATCAAACAAACGCGACCGTTCGAACCACCAATTCAGCCGAAGAGTTGTGCCTATTCGCCTAAGGACGTCCCTTTGTTTTGACCTCTATAAATAGGCTCTCATTTATTGTACAACATTACATTGAATTCAAGTATTAATTACAGCAATAAATTCTCAAATATTCGAACTCAGCTTACAAGCAAAGTTTATTCATTATTTCTTTTATTTTCGAGTTACCAACTTATATTTATCAAGTATTCTTGTGAAAAAGTCAACCTCGAAAAATTTCATCTTTAACAATTGGCGCTAGAAGGAGGGCCTTATAAGAAAGAAAGATAAATATGTAGCACAACAGTGACAACAACAGCAACACCAATCAACCTATCGAACGTGGAGTTTTCCGAAGTCAGGCAGAGTTCGAGGCCAAACTCAAAAGACGGAAAGAAGAACACCGTAATCTCCAAGAAGATAATCGAAGGGTTACACAAGAGGCCGAAGCTCTTTGGCGATAGTTAGCCCTGAATCAAACCGAAGAACAGGACGAGACCAAATCTCGGAGCAGAACCCCACTGCCCGAATCAGAGGAGGAAAGGGTCTCTTTCGTCCAAATCGAACCCAGCAGAAGTTGGGCCCCGACCAATGTAAGTGATTCGGGGGAGAAAATTAGGTTGCTCGAGAAGCAGCTTGATCACTGATATTTCTATCAGATTAATTGCAAATATAGTGGTCAAATAAATTTATACTCGAATGCCGAACCCACAGGAAAAGATATGTGAAATAGTCATATGTACTAAAACACAGTTTCAGATTAATTGTTTGAGTAATTAATTAATCCTAAACATGCATCCGAAATAATATTCAAATCCTAGAACCTGCTAGGAATTTAGCTAGACAGAAATAAAACAAAAGACATAATAAAACAG
Organism: Plectranthus barbatus; assembly: GCA_026898455.1. Classification (NCBI taxonomy): domain Eukaryota; kingdom Viridiplantae; phylum Streptophyta; class Magnoliopsida; order Lamiales; family Lamiaceae; genus Plectranthus; species Plectranthus barbatus. The sequence goes on along the minus strand of JAPKLW010000122.1, from coordinate 197,706 downwards.
AAATTAAATTGCATTAAAATTAAAATTAAAATTCAAAATGCATAAAATAAACTAAAACTCTAACTACAGAAATTGAGATTGGGAAGGATATATGAACTAATGTTCATATAGGGATTGAGGTCCACTGAATAAACTAGTCTAGAGGGGCATTTATAGTGCTTGTTTAGGCTTTACATGGGCTGAATTCTATTAGATATAGAATTAGATTTGATGTATATCTATATCCTCATATCCTACATTGAATATATCTTCTATCTTGAGTCTTCAAGGCTTCCAAGATTATATATCTCTTCAATCTTGGTCAAATCTCGCCCAAGATTCGTGAAAATCTTCCAAAAACTCACCAAAATCATCCGCGTCAGTCGATGTGAATTCCATGTCGACCGATTTCTTCTGCGTCGACTGTTTCTGCACGTCCTCACAATTTTGGCCATAACTTTGCTCCCAAACTCTGATTGACCCGATTCCAGTTGAATTGGAAAGATAATTTAAAGATCTTTCTATTGTCATGCTTCATTTGCTCAAATTCCATATGTGGAAGAACTAGTGAATATTTCTTTGAACATCCACTGCTTTCGGTACGGATTTTCGGTGAATTCGACCTCAAACCTGCATAAATACACCACTACAAGCGCAATACCACTCTAACTAGACTCATGCTACAAAAATAAAGAAAATAAACCAAAATTTAATGAAAAGCAAAGACAAATCAAACCAATAATGAGTGAAAATATGAACTCATCAATCACCCAAACTTGAAAATTTAATTGTCCTCAATCAAAAGAAAAGAATAAATCTCAAGTTCATGTAATCAAAATGTGCAGTGCCTCACAAGATTCATCACAATCCAAACATGAAATCTACACAATCACAAACAATCCAAATCAAGTTAGAAAATCAGTAAACTTTAGAAGAACCTCACAAGGAACCGTTTCACTCATCACTCAAGTATTTATGGGTTTAATATGTACGCACTCATCATGTATGATTTACATCTACTATAGGCTTGCAAATATTCTATTTCCTCCACTGTTTAAATGTGCACACAAGACTTAGAATCAAATAGGGCTTTATTTTTTGTTGTAGTGTAGGCTTTTGTGAATGGTAGGGAAAATATGGCCAAGTGACTAAAAAGAAAATATTGTGTTGATCACTCTCAAAATCACCATCTATCCTCATCCACCTTTCTCCTCAAATGTGACAATTCAAACAAAAACAATGTTTTTTCAATCCTTTTATGCTCTTAGATTTTTCTTTCATTTTCTTCCTTTTTTTCTTTTGGGAAGAGCTAATAAGGATTCTCATCATTGATTTTTTTTTCTTAGAGCTCACTTTTTCTTTGCTCTCCAATTCTAAAAATTTCTTATTGCTCACAATTTTCATCATTATACTTCCTCTTAATCTCATAGACAAGACAAAAACCACTTGAATGTAACCATGCTATTCCTTGTTCAGCATGTCTGAATTGAAGTATGTTCTTCATCACTTCACTAAGTTAATTGTGGTTATTACTTTCAATTGCTTGGTGTTTATCAACTGAAGTGTACTTTAATATAGAAGGTAGAGAGTTCAACTCGGGGTCGAGTTTAAAGTAAGTAAAGTTAAGAACTTAGGTTCATGGAAAGGAATGAGGACACAATAGGGGCGTGGTTTTGGAAATGGATTGATTGTAGAAAGACAGAGCGACGATCTTATGTCGTGAAGGAAAGGTAATTATTCCGCAGTCGGGAAATGAAGAGGCATTTGTCTACGGTTTTAGAAGAAGGCAGAGTGTGCCGGTCAAAGCAATGTTGCAAGCTTCGAAGATATTTTCCCAGAAGAGTTACCGGGACTGCTGCCAGAAAGGCAGGTCAAATTCACGATGGACTTGGAACCAGGAGCGGCGCCGATCTCGAAAGCATCATATCATATGGCTTCGAAGGAGTCGCAGGGACTGAAAGTCCAATTACAAGAGCTGTTGGATATGGATTTTTTGGATAACATGGTTACTTTCAATAAAATCCCGTGTTTATCTGTGTGAGTTGCATAGCATTCATATTTAAACTGTATTTTCGGGCATATTTTCACTGGGTACAATTGTACTCAGCCCCGCGTATTATTTTTAAAATGCGCGGTTGAAGAGCACGGATGGAAGGGCAAGGGTGTAAAGACGAAGAAGGATTTTGTACAGTTTTTTAAGATCCTGTGGTTTGCATCCTCATATGCAAATCAACACCACATTTGCACTCGTTGCACCACACTCTGAAATATTTCCTTCCCTTTTTGTTATAATCTTTTGAAGAATCAGTTTGTTAAAACCTCTTACTTTTAAATGTTAATCGTTTATGTTTGTTTTATGATAAACCCGAGTGTTTACTTTAACATTTTAGACTTCCGCTGTTTATTTAATTGTTAAAAAGGATTGAAAATATTGAACCACAACTGTAACGCGCCTCAAAGTTGGGAAGGCTAATTGGGGGCGTTACATTTCCATTGGTCGTCCTATTATCAAATCATTTTATTCTTCATTGTAAAGTTTTTAATAATTTATTTCCTTTTTTTTATATTAATTTTTTTGAATTTTTATTTAAGTGGCAGTAGATATAAAAAAATAGATATAGATTTAAAAACTGTATGAATTTTAATGGATTGTGTGCAATAACTATGTATATATAGTTTGCCACATATTCTAAATTAATATATTAAAAATTTATGCTTTATTAATTTAAATTATTAAATAATCATTAAAATTTAAGAAAATTAATAATAGAAATATTTAATAATATAAAATTAATTATTTAACATTAACATAAATAAGAAATAGAAAATAAGAAAAAAAATTATATAATACATATGCATACATTTATATAAAAATAATCCATTTAATTACTTATAGATCTAACATAATAATTGTTAATTATATATTATAATAATTACATACTTACCATAATTATCATTAATTACCCAATATAAAAGAATGATATTTATGGTAAATGTTTTTGGGGGGAAAATCTTTTACTTGAGAATTTTGCTTTTCAGTATATATATATAGATATATAGATATAGATATAGATTGTGAAAGTACTTTATTTATGATCAAGAGGTTATATTCGAGTTTTTTGAAATATCTATGTGTGAGTTTAAATTAATATATCACTATATATAAAAGACTCAGAGATGAATTTTCATTTAAATTTTTAACTAATTTATTATATTTTGGGATGGAAATGTAAGAGACTCCCCTTATTGGACTCCAAATAATTTTGGGCTTTAGCTCAATACTTCTCTTGGGGAATTATTTTGAGAAGGAATATTGATATGCTTTGCACCCCCTCATTTATGATGACATAAAATTATAATATTATCTTGTAATAGTACTCGTACTAATAGGGTAATTCTAAATAGGATTGGAAATATAGGTCTGATTAAATTAGGTTTTACTAAGTAAACTTGAACTTACTATAATTTTGGAGAGGTTTGAGTCTGATTTATTATATCACCTATAATAGATTTTATTTTAAGCATAAATCTGGCTTGTTTATTTAAGTAGACTTTATTTTTAGCTCAATTAAATATTATATATATATATATATATATATATATATAAAAGTTATTTTTAAAATAATAAATATATTGTATAATTTCAATAGTAAATATATGTAGTAATTTATATAAGTTTATTATTTGGTAACAAATAATTTATTCAATATATTTTTATTTCTTTATTTTAAATATGTTTTTAAATTTAAAATAATAAATATATTTTATTAATTATATAATATTATTAATATTTAAATATGTTGGCATGTTAAGCTTCGTAGATTTATTTTAAAGTCTATTAACTAACTTAATTAAAGAGATTTTTCAAACAGTCTAAAACTGACCTATTTAAGAATTATGTCTTCCCTCACCTATTGACAACCCTAATTCAAAGCATTGTTTTAAAAATTCCTGGATAGGACCGTCTATGCCTTATCTAGTAGCCTCTACCCGAACTGAGAATCTTTAAATTGGTGTCTCTAGGCGGTTCAGCCAGTAATCGCCAAAGCGGTTGATTTTTATAATCTTTAAAAATAATTAAAATTTATAATATTTTGGTTTTTATTATGAATTAATAATCGTCTCGAAATCGCTTAGGCCCGCCTAGATTGCTTATACGCTAAACCCTACTTAAATGTCCGACTACCGCCTAGCGATATTTACCATCATGATGTTAGGTGAGTTACTTATGTGGTGAGAAGGTTGTTAAGCCTATATATTTTGGTGTGGAGCACTTAATATAGATGATTTGGTGGAGCTTAGTTTTAAGAAATTTCCAGGCTGATTAAAACGCTAGTTTGATTTCATAATTATTAGTAAAAATCTTGTATTAATCCCAAGTATGAAAACAACGCTTTTCAAACGTCTCTTCAACGTTTCTATCATAGCATCGATTATTACTAATTAAGTCATACCCAATTTTAATTTTAATTTGTTAATATTAGGCGGACTAATGGTGGAGACTGGTAAACTCAATCAAAACAAGACTAATATAAAAGGCAAAATGCGACCCGTCTTCCATCAAATGTTCATGTCGATCCCAAATACGTTTGTCACCAATTAATATGGTTTACAAAAATTATATTATTTCTTTTGCAATATTCAAGCAGTATAATAAAGTAATGTATAGTAACAATAATTACTAATTATAACTAATTAAATAGTGTTGTGGGAGTGGCTAATCCTGATCCTATGAGTGTGAACTATCATCTAGCACCACCTCTTAGATAATTTTATTTTTTTTTAATATTTATAATCACTTGTACATTTAGGGTTGTGCATGGTTTGTCAAAATCGGCTGACTCGACCAAATAAGGCTGGTTTGAGAGAAGTTAACTAACTTAGTCAATTTAAAAAAATGTTAAATCGTATAATTTAGTTTGGTCGACTGTTTGAAGGGTGAAACTGGTCTTTTCAGTCAGGCTGCCCGTATATATGAAATTATTTTGAACACAATTAAATATTATTTTATACAAAGTCAATGTAACATCTTATTAGAATAGATATGACTGAAGATACTAGGTCAAAATAGTTTATCTATATCTTCTTAGATTTGCATATATCTCTAGATTGTATATATCTTTAGATAGGTCACATGTATCTTGTAAACTCTATATATGCATGCTCAATAATACGTTATTCATTGAGGCAAATATTATTGGTCTATCATGGTATCAGCCTAACCGCGATCCTGACATCTTCTTTCTCCCTCTCTCTCTCGCCGACCCATCTCTCTCAAATAAACCCTAGCCTCATCTTCTCCCTCAAATAAACCCTAGTCTCTCTCCCTCCCTCGCCGAACTCTCTCTCTATAAACCCTTATCTCTCCCTCGCCGAACACCCTCCCTCTCACGCTCACGAGCCTCACGCTCGCGTCGTTCTCTCTTCCCCTCGTCTCGCTCCATCGTGCCGGCCTCACGCTCGCACGATCATCTCGCCCATCATCTCTCCCTTTCCCACAAACCCTAACCCTAGCCGCACAAACCCTAACCCTAGCCGCACACCCATCATCTCTCCCTCGCCTCCCACCCTAGCCGATCTCTCTCCCTTTCACATAAAACCCACTCTCCTCTCTCTCGCCCTTCCATCCTCCTCATGGCCGATCCAAATCTCGCCGTCGATCCTCTTCCGCTGTCCACTTTGGTGCATATGATCACCATTAAACTAACTTCTTCCAACTATCTCTTATGGCGTGGTCAAATCGTTCCACTACTGACTTGCCAGAACTTATTTGGGTATGTCGATGGTTCCACTCCTTCACCTCCAACGACGCTCACCAATGCCGCCGGCGTCTCGTCGGTAAATCCGGCATATACTTCCTGGCGACTTCAAGATCAACGCCTCCTCAGCCTCCTTCTATCCACTCTCTCCGAAGAAGCAATGGCCAAAACCCTAGGCTGTGCTTCTTCCCGTTCAGTCTGGCTCGCCCTAGAGTCCTCCTTCAGCCACAAATCCAAAACCCGTGAGATCCAACTGAAAGACGAACTTCAACTCTTGAAGAAAGGTGATCGCTCAGTAAAGGATTACGGCCGGGCTTTCAAAGCACTCTGCGATCAGCTCTCTGCCATTGGTCGCCCTGTTGATGACACCGACAAGGCTCACTGGTTTCTCCGAGGTCTTGGCCCTACTTTTGCGAATTTCTCAGCCGCACAGATGGCCCTTCCAACTATTCCGTCCTTCAGCGATTTGCTCGCCAAAGCGGAGAGCTTCTCCTTATTTCAGGACTCTCTGGATCCTCCTGCCCCTGCTTCCGTTGCCTTCTACAGCAACTCCTCCAACTCTTCCGGCCGCGGCATCCTTGGGCCACCTCCGGCCACCTCTCGCCCTCCATACAACAAAAATCAGAAAAAGAGTGGTGGTCAAAAGAATTAGAAACGCCCTCCTCACTGCCAAATCTGTCGCACCAACGGCCACTATGCTTCACACTGCCCTCAAAGATACTCTCCGCAGCCATCCTCAAACCTAGCCGAGGCCTTTGCCGCAGGATGTTCACTTCTGTCCCCTGATCGCTCGGATTGGTACATCGACACTGGCGCCTCTGCCCACATGACTTCCAGCTCTGCCACTCTCGATACCGCCCTTCCCTATTCCGGTAATCAGCAGGTGGTTGTAGGTAACGGTGCTCAACTTCCTATAACACACACTGGTACCCTAACTCTCAACCCTCATCTAATCTTATCTGATGTTCTTGTTGTTCCTTCCATCACTAAAAATCTCTTATCTGTCAGTAAATTAATCACTGATTTACCTCTCCGTGTTGTCTTCTCACATTCTTCTTTCCTTATACAGAACCGACACACAAATCATGTTCTTGCCACCGGTCATCGTAAGGATGGTCTCTACGTTTTGGATGGAGATTGCATAGCTCTTCTTGCCAACGCAAGGACGGGACGCCTGCAAGCATCCATGGACGTATGGCACTCTCGCTTGGGTCACACCCCGCCCGAGTCTCTGCTTCTTCTCAGCAAATTAGGTTTTATTTCCCTTTCTAGTCGTTCCTTATCTAGAAGTCTCTGTCGTTCTTGTCAGCTTGCTAAGAGTTCCAAACTTCCTTTCCAACTTAATGAAAAGCGTTCTTCGCATCTTCTTGATTTAATTCACTGTGATCTTTGGGGTCCTGCACCTATTACTTCCACTTCCAATTTTCGATATTATGTCATTTTTATTGACGATTTTTCACGCTTTACTTGGTTCTATCCTCTAGCGCGAAAATCAGATTTCTTCAAGTACCTACAAATCTTTACTGTCTTTGTCGAAAATCAATTCTCTCGCACAATCAAAACCTTCCAATCTGATGGTGGCACTGAATTTACAAATCATAATGTCCGTAACTTCTTTCTCACTAAAGGAATCCATCATCGCTTTTCCTGTCCGTATACCCCAAGTCAAAACGGGCGGGCTGAGCGGAAACACCGTCATATCACTGAAACCGGCCTAACAGCCCTCTTCCACGCCAACTTACCTCTGTCTTTTTGGGTAGATGCTTTTAGTGCTGCTGTTTATACCATCAACCGTCTTCCTACCAATTCTAGACGGCAACTCCCCTTTTCAACTTTTATACGGCTCAATCCCATCCTACTCCTCCTTCCATCCCTTTGGCAGTCGCGTTTATCCCTATTTACGGGATTACGCCTCAACCAAATTCTCTCTTCGTAGCTTACCTTGCATCATTTTAGGGTATTCTTCCTCTCATAAAGGTTTTAAGTGCTTCGATCCTGCTACGGGACGCATTTATGTTACCCGTCACGCAAGATTCGATGAGAACCACTTTCCCTATGTGTCAAACTCGCCATCTTCCGCCATAACCTCTCTGGAAATCTCAACGTTCGTCGAACCACCCTCGACGTCGTCCTTCCGGCCTTCACCTCCCTCTCCGTCATCACCTAATCCAGTCCAAACACCAGCATCCACGCCTTGCCCTATCTGCCCTCACGGCGCACCTCCTGCACCTCAAAACCCTAACGCCGCCCCCTTAAACCCTAACCCTAACGGCCACCTCCTAAACCCTAACCCCGATGGCCTCCCCATAAACCCTAACCCTAACGGCCACCACCTAAACCCTAACCCCGATGGCCCCCCCATAAACCCTAACCCTAACGGCCTACCCCTAAACCCAAACCCTAACGGCGCCCTCGCCCAAAACCCTAACCCTAACCCTAACGGCGCAAATCGAGCCGTACAACCTACCCACCCCATGACCACTCGTGTCAAGGCCGGTATCTTTAGACCACGATATATTGCTAATCTTGCTAACACTGTTTTTTATGATGCTCTTCTGTCTAGTTCAGAGCCCCGTGGTTTCAAATCCGCTGCCAAACATGCTCATTGGATGGCTGCTATGGACGAAGAAATGGCTGCTCTGCGTCGCAACAACACATAGACCCTCGTCCAGCGACCTCCGAACACCAACATAGTTGGATCGAAGTGGGTTTTCCGGACAAAATTCTTGGCTGACGGCTCTATTGATCGACACAAGGCACGGCTGGTAGCTCAGGGGTTCACTCAAATTCCTGGCCTTGACTTCTCTCACACCTTCAGCCTAGTAGTCAAGGCAACCACAGTTCGGCTCGACGTCAAAAATGCCTTCCTGAATGGCGATCTGTCTTCTCCTGTATACATGGAACAGCCCCCTGGTTACATTGATCAGCAATTTCCAAATCACGTCTGCAAACTGTCCAAGGCCCTTTACGGTCTAAAGCAAGCTCCACGCGCCTGGTTCACCCGTCTCAGTGATTACTTGCTTCGTCTCGGCTTTACCTGTAGCAAATCGGACACTTCACTTTTCACCTTATTCATAGAAGGTACCGTCCTATTTCTACTTGTATATGTTGACGACATCATCTTAACAGGGAGCAATGTCGACTCTATCTCCAAATTTATTCAAGACATGAATTCGGAGTTTTCTATTAAAGACCTTGGGCCGTTGAACTATTTTCTTGGATTGGAAGTTACCTACACTGTGGATGGCCTCTTTCTGTCTCAAGCAAAGTATGCCCGGGATATTCTCTCTCGAACAGACTTATTGGACTCCAAGCCTGTCTCGACTCCCATCGCCGCCAACACCACACTTCAGGCCGACGGGGTTGCTTTCACTGATGTCACTCTCTATCGATCCTTAGTTGGCGCACTTCAGTACTTAACCATCACACGGCCTGATCTTTCATTTGCCGTGAATTTGGTAAGTCAGTTTCTTCACGCTCCCACCGAGGAACATTATCAGACAGTCAAGCGTATTCTTCGCTATGTGAAAGGAACAATCAATCATGGTCTGATCTTCTCAACTCGGGAAAGCTGCAATCTCGTCACCTACTCTGACGCAGATTGGGCTCGTTGTCCGGACACACGTCTTTCAACTTATGGGTATGCATTATTTCTTGCCGGAAATCTTATATCTTGGAGCGCTAAGAAACAGCCGACAGTTTCGCGATCCAGTTGCGAATCAGAATACCGCGCCCTCGCAAACTCTGCTGCAGAAATAATATGGGTCACAAATTTACTACATGAGCTTCACGTCCCACTCTCTGCGCCGCCGTCTCTGTTCTGCGACAACAACAGTGCAATCTTTCTGACTCAAAATCCTGTCGCCCATAAGCGCGCCAAGCACATCGACATCGACTACCATTTTGTTCGGGAATTAGTGCATGCAAAGAAATTGAATACCATCTTCATTCCATCTTCCGAACAAGTGGCAGATATTTTCACCAAAGGTCTACCTCGTCCACTGTTTGAATACTTTCGCGGCAAGCTTCGAGTTGTTGCCTTCCCACAATCTCGCTTGAGGGGGGATATTAGAATAGATATGACTGAAGATACTAGGTCAAAATAGTTTATCTATATCTTCTTAGATTTGCATATATCTCTAGATTGTATATATCTTTAGATAGGTCACATGTATCTTGTAAACTCTATATATACATGCTCAATAATACGTTATTCATTGAGGTAAATATTATTGGTCTATCACATCTCCCCCAAGGACGGATGTCAGGGCCTGCAGTCCGATGCACCCCAACCACATTTCCAGTTATAGCTCTCTACCATAACCTGGAAGGTTGTTGGTAGGAGGGATCGAACACATCTCCTACCCTTTAACATCAATCCCAAAGGGGGGGATGTCACCAGTTGAGGGATCTTACCATCAAGTGGTGGCATCATACCCTTAGGGTTTGGTGTTAAAGGGTAGGTGGGGTGTTCGATCCCCCTTGCCAACAACCTTCCAGAGACGAGAAGGAGGTGGGTTTCTCTGGAGAGGGGTTGGGGTGCATCGGACTGCAGGCCCTGACATCGCCGGACCCGAGGGGTGGGATGTTACCGTCAAAGTATCAATTATATTGATATATATGTCCGATATTTATATTTTTTCGAATTGCACCCCTATAAACCAACTTCTATATCATTTTTTATTGCAATTGCAACCTCATTTATTTATCACTTCTCTCGGATTTATAATTAATGACAAACAAAATAAATTTATATTAATTCTATTTTTGCGTCAGTTGTACATTACTATTCAAAATGGTCAAAACAGTATATTAATTTCATTATTTGCACTATTGCTCGAGTAATTTTTCAAACCGCTTAAATTGGCAACCGAAGTAAACCATTTTAATATGGTTTGGTCAGTTTGGTTCGTAATAAGTCTAAGTGTCCGTCACAAAAAGGAAAAAAAATAATTATATTTATGATGGATTGGTTGGTTTAATGATCGTTGTCTGCGTTTATTCAAAGTCATAGTCACAGCTCGTGCACAGATAATATTCAGCATCAATCAATGGCTAACATAAATCATGTAAAGTTGACTAAGTAGAGTAATGAGTTTAGAGATTAAGCATAGTAATTAGTAGGATTATAAATTTAATATTTTTATTATGAAAAAATCTTAACCTAATATTTTCACGCTTTCATCAAATACCTTAAATAAAGTAAGTTGTGTCTGTCACTTGGAGTGCAGCAATAAAAATATTTTAAATTAAGAGAGGAAAATTCAAAATACCCATTTAGCCTAATACACATATCAAAAATACACACTTCTTATAACACATATCAAAAATACCCAAAGTACACTTTTCAGACATGTCAGTCTATTTTTTCAAACAACAATGAATTTTGATTTAATTTTAATTCGCTATCTGATTTAAAATAGTGGAAAATAATATCGGATTTTAAAAAAAAATGTGAAATAGAAATTATTTGGAACAATATATTTTCGGAAAAAAAAATTAAATAGCGGATCAGACCCGGATCAGACCAGGATCAGACTCGGTTTCGATAATATTGAAACCGACTGGAATCAGATCAAACCCAAACCCGCTAAGGATGCTCGTTATTACCCAAAACTGACCCGGGTCGGTATCGGTAATGCCGATACTGACCCGATACCGACTGATACCGACTCGGTCATAGATCTTAAAAAAATTATTTGACCACGCGAGAACACCTATTTTTCCCCATTTGCTCACAAAATCTGGTCTGTTCCCCTTCAAACTCACGAAGCCGACTGTCCCCATCCATTCAAACTACCGATTCCAATTTTAGCAAAACACATGGCCGCCCCACTCCTCCAAATTATCTTTCGAATCTGTCGGTTAAAATTTCGAAAATAAGAATATGAAAATTTTATTGAAATTTTATAAATTTGAATGAATGTATGCATAGAATGGAATGGGTGTATGTTAAATTTGAATTATTTACATGTTTGGAATCAATAATGCCGAATATTTGATTTAATTTGTTGAATAGTTTGGTTGAGATTGTTGAATTATTTAAATGGACTTGTGTGTGTAATTCGATTGAATTATTTGGAATTTTGTTGATTTTGTTGGTCGAATGAAATTTGGGAATTCTTTAATAATTGTTGAATTAATTCGAATGAAATTTGGTGGAATTTGTTCAATTAATTTTTGTTGTAATTGTTTTGAATTATGCATTTGGTTGAATTTGTTGAATTATGCATATTGTTTAATTAAATTACATGTTAAATTGGCGAATCTTTCATAATTGTTGCATTTTGTGTTTGATTTTTGCAGCCAGAGTGGATTAGGCCCTCTTTTCATGGTCTACTTACTAAAGTGAACTTATACACTAAAGTGACCACTTTAGAGACTATTAATGATACATTATATTCGATAGGGGGTGATGGGTTGCTTAATCAATTTATTAATGGGTCGTTCGGTAACTTATTAATTTGGAAAAATAATGGTCCTAGTGCATCGCAACCATTAATAGAGCTATTAGGCTTTCAAATTAGTAGTGAATCTCCTACTGCTTTACGGTTTTGTATTAATGGGCAGATTATAGGATTTGGAGTGCCCGAATTTGCATTATTTACAAGATTTATTTTTTGTTCTAGTGCTTTTGATCCCTGTGCCCATCATGATCCTTCTAGCACTTCGGTTTTTCGTACAGTTTGTGGGGGTAAGAATCTTAGCGCTAGAGAATTATTGTTGATTTTTAGGATTAAAAGAATAGAACGCACTAATCAGGGTTTGTACTTGAGGATGGCTAATATATTAGCAGCTTGGAATTTTGCTTTAGGACTTTCCGAAAAACGAAAGATTGAGAGTTGGGTATATGTTCTGGTTGAGGATTTGGGTAGGTGGGGTTCATTTCCATGGGGTCATATGCTTTTCAGTCTTTATGTTACTATTTGGACCTTGCCCATACCAGAGCAGATCGAATCAGTGGTGGGAGCTTTATTTTAGGTGGACCCATTTGGGCATTACAGGTATAATTTAATTTTGTTAATTAATTCTTACACATACAAGAGTGAAATATTTTATGTTATTTTTTGTAGGTGTGGGCCTATGAGGCCATTCCTAAGTTGGGTCGTGCCTGCGCTATTCTGCGAAGGCCTGATGCACTCCCTCGATTTATGAAATGGGAGTTTACGAGGCCGGATACGATTGATTGAAGGCAATTCTTCGTTCAAGAAGAGGTATATAATTTGTTGGCTATCTACATTATCCTTTAATATTTTTCTAATTGTTAGTAATTTAATTCACAGTTTGAAGTGAGTTCTAATTTGGAGGCTTCTGTTGCCGAGATGGAGATGTTGTATTTTACTTCTGCGGAGATGGACAATCCGATTGGGGTACAGTTCCGACTACCAGAAAATCCAGCCACGGCTTTCGAACGAACATTATGTGCTCCAACTCCAGCAAGATTCATCCTGCAACTATGAATAGGTTTGAACTTGCGTACAATCCAACAGTTAGCTTTGCACGTAGCACGTATAAGAAACGAACAACTCTCATCTCGTTTGCACTTGTACTCAACATGAGTACTGTCAGACCGGGTGACTTTAAATTCTTGTCTCTGCTCCATATGCCACAGACCAACAGCAACGAGCAGATCATCTCTGCTCCAAAATATGGCACCCTCCGTCAACTCCTGGTCCAGTATGGCTGCGACATCTTGCAGGACGGGTGAATCAGAAGTATCCAATGGAATGATTGGAAGTAACCAATTATTTAATTGGACTTCCAGACCTTCGGGTAGAGGATGAGCCGCCAACAGATTTGAAACAAAAGCATTCATACCACCAACAGATTGCACCCAGGCAGAAAATTCAGCCACCGTACAATGTATTAAAGATTTGTTGAAATCCTCATCCTCTGACTCGGACGAGTCTTCAGCCTCCTCCTCATTATCATCATCATCAGACTCCACTAAACCACCACCCTCATTTAAGTCGGGAATATGTGAACTCCCGCTTGCACCACCTTCGAAAGGTTGATTAAAGAACATAGAAGAATCAAACATTTGAAGGTCCTCCGAACATGGACTGAAAGTAGCATTCGGCGGTGGACTAAAGGAAGATATGAACGGTCTGTATGGGGATGGCTCCCGCTGAGAACTCCCAACACCAATTTTGATTGCATTGTTGAAAACAACATAAACGTTGGGCTCTGAAAAAACAGAGCAAAGCCGCTGCAGATCAACATCCGTCGACAACAACGATCTTACATTTCTTCCACTGCGAATCTGGGCAGTATAATAGAGATTATACTGAAATTGAATATTTTCGGAATCCAGAAGCGATTGGATGCTATTTCTTAGATACTGTATGGAAAGATTGGTCATTGGGATGTAAACCAACATTTCCTCTCCACCCACATAGATGGATGAATCATCAAATTGCCCATTGTAGTGAACAAATATAGTGCACCAATTATCCATTTAAAAAAGAGGGAATTGAGAAAATTGAGAGAATAAGGAACAAAGATATAGTGAATGTGTATGCTTCGTTGCAAATTAATTGGATTTTATAGAAAAACCAATCTCAATTATTTTGATGAATTGATTGGACTTGTCAAATACAGTAAACGGCCATTTACTCATCTATATTACAGTGTACGCATAAATTCCATCCACTCATGTAGTCAAAAAGAAAATTGATTGTCATGCATTATTCATGTCAGTATACTTTATGAGCTCATTTGACCAATATTGTATGTAAAAAGTTGGGAAAATAATGCACATAGGACAATAATGCATGAAAATAATCGATGTCATGTAATTTTCACGTCAGATTTTTATGACTTTATTGGACTGAATACCCTGAAAAAGATAGGAAAAATTATGGATATGATTTTTTAAAAAAAAGGTGAAACCGACTAGAACCGACCCGGGACCGACTCAATACCGACCCGGGACGAAACCGAGTCGGTTCCTGGTCGGTTCCGGGTCGGTTCCGGTCTGTTCTCCCTTATTTTGGGTCAGGCTCAGTCAGTTTCAAGAATCAGACCCGGATTCAAATTACATAAAATGAATTTTCATTTTTTTTATATCTGAAACTAATATTTTTATTGCAAAATCTATTTTAAGTAATCATATCATTATCATGTAAAGAATGATTGGATCAAATTTGGCAAAACCCACTTCCTCATGTAAACTTTTGTACCTTTGGGTATTTTTGATATGTGTTATAAGAAATGGGTATTTTTGATATGTGTTATAAGAAATTGGGTATTTAAAAATATTTCCACCTTAAATTAATGTATTTATATTTAAAACAAAAAAATAAAAATAAATATAAAAAGCATTGTCCAGTTGTTACTTGTTGTAGGGCCGCCCCTAATAAAATATCTAGTTTCTTTTCAATCAGTTACTATTGCATGGATGTAATAAATTAAGTTTATTTTAAAGGAATTACTAAAAATATATACAAATATATAATTTAATTGACTATGTCGTATTATTATTATCACAAATAAGAGATCATGTATTGTAAATATAGAAAATTAAGTAAGATGGTGATTCGTCCCGCTTTTCATGTTCCATTTCTTGTTCCACTATTAGAATTGTTAATTTTTATTTAAATTTTTTTATAATCTTAATTTATTATAGTTTATATTAATTTTATAAGTTCAACAATATGATTCATCCTATTCCAATTAGAGTATATAATATTTTTAGTAATTTATTTCAGTCTTTAATTAAAATTTGATTATTAGAATTGATTAATTCATAATTATAATTTGTATTCTTATAACAATTTGTTTTTGTTCTTTAAAATCAATCAGAATATATTGTATTATACTAGATTTTTATTTTCGTAAAAATATGAATTAAAATTAGTAATCGAGATAATTGAATGCCAAGTGAAATATCATTATAGAATGGAAGATTTGATCCGCACTACTCTCATAATATGGACAAAAATTTCTTTTCATTCCATTTTTTATGTTTGACCCATAAAAGATAAGTCACACCATAAAAGATAAGTCGCACCACGATAAGACTTTTAGTCGTAATCGTGAATGGATGAAACAGGTAGTAACTCATTCAAAAGTTGGTTACTTCCTTTTTTTTTTTTTTTTTTCCTCATTGAAAGCTTCTGTCACACATAAGACTAAGTTTATCAGCAACCGGTCCATCCACCCAATCACCCAACCTTTTTAATATTTTATTAATTTCTCTCACTTCCACATCATCCAACCCAACCACAATATTTTTTTAAAGTTTATCAATGACCACCCAACCACACTATATATATTATTATTTTATTAGTTTTTAATTAATTTTATTTTTAAAATAAAACATAATTTGTAAGTAATTTTAAAATATATAGTTTATAAAGCTATTAGTAAAATAAATTTGACATAGATTGTGTTTTAGTTATAGTATAGATTGTTATTTTGATTTTATAAGTATTTAAACTAATTTTGAATTGTGGTTAATTTTATAAAAGATTAAATTTTACGAATTATTGATTAAAATACCAAACAACTAGTTGAAATAAAATTAAATTACATAAATTATAGAGATTATGCAACAAATTATGAATTGAAGAGACTAATGAAATATAATTCAATACATATGAATATATTTTAACTTATATATATATATATATATATATATATATATATATATATATATATATCTCAAAATTGGTGTCTATTTGAAGAGAATTAAAAATTATGAATTTGGGTATAATTATTATTTATTTTTATACTATTATATAAAAAATATCTTAATTTTAATATTCTATTTATAAAATATTAATAGGGTAATGAAATGGTGACAAGTGTTATCATACCATTAATGCAAGAATAAATAATTGATAAAAATATCATGTGGGGCCCACAGACCTCCTTGGTTTAAATGGTCTCAGGTCGACCTCTTCCATACAATTTAACACTATTTTTGATTTTTTTTTATTCTTATTTTCTGATGTGGCAGGTTGGGTTGGGGGTAAAAGGTTGCTGTTATTTCAAGTCTAAATGGCACATGCAGGTAGTGTTGCACTTTCAAAAGTTGGTTTTCCCTTCTTGCAATATTGGTCTCGTTTGTTTTTGACATAATCAAAGACATAAAGATAAGGGAATTAATAATTTATCGATAAATGTGTATTAGTTTTTTTATTTTAACAAATAAGATTAATATGACTACACAAACGAAAAAAAATTAGGATTAATATTGCGGGACGTGTGAAATATCTTTTTCTATCTCGAACTTTTATCCACTTTTCAATTTTTCTTTTGTTTATAATATAACTATCAATATGACTCGTTTGTGTCAACAAGAAAATATGGAAAGACAAATAGCTGTGAAGCTGTATTTTATGACGTAGCCGTCAAACCAAAAATATAATAAAAACTACTCTTCTCCCCCGTTGTCATTCATAATTCGTATGTTGAGTATAAGACTCAATCATATTGTGAGTGGAAAATAGACTAGTGGCATGGAATTTGGAAAATAGTGTTCTCCACTTCTTATCATATTGAAAATCCTCATGTTAAGAGCCTTTTTTCTGATATATCGAGCGGATATTTATTTTTTCACTAATTAAGTAAATTCATCATTGAGTTTCTCTATGTTGGAATTTTAAATTATTATATTTTTAATATTAATATACGTTTAGGAATCAGACCAAAGTAAAAAAAAAATGTATATTTTCCTTTTTTTGTGGCCTTTGAACCTAATTCATCAATAATTCAATAATTGAAATACCAACTCCCAGATTGGTGGTTAAATCGTATCTTTTCCATCCCAAAAAGTCGATGTCAAGTTAAAATATGACCATTTTTATAAAATAAGAGATTCTTCTCATTATCTTCATATAAAAAATAACTAAAATTATTTACTAATCAACGCGTCAAACTCAAAAATCGACACTAGTTATGAATTTGCGGATTCAATTTTTGCGGGCAACTGCATGTTTGCTCTCAAGCTGTATTGCGGTTGTGATTCACACGCACTAGTGTTAGATTAGTAATTTTACTTAGTATCTCACATGTGCATTGCACTAAATAATTATATTTATATATTGTATAAAAGATATTAGTGTATCAAATACTATTTATAATTTTAATAAACCAATGTATGTCACACTATAAGTGTGACTATAATAAATATATAACAGTTGTATATATATAAAAATGGTTAATAAGTTTCCAGTATGTGATGCAAGTGGTTAAAGCTCTTTACTTATACCCCATAAGTCATGAATCGGGGCGAGATCAAAATCACTTAATTCTACTGATTGAAAAAATAGTGCTTAATAACTAAAATGAAAGTTTACGTATAAATTTCTAAAGATTTTTTTGTACACTATATTTTGAGTAGATATTTCTTTAGTGTCATTTGATTTACAAATTAAGATTTACAACTTGATTGTCACTTCTTTATGAATATCAGAAGTATTGTCAAAAATATTTTATCATACTAATACACAAAAATATTATATAAGTCATTAAAATATTAAATGAGAAAAAAATGTCATCAATAAAAATAAAGAATTACTACACACTGTACATGGATTTATTATAATAAAAAACAAATTTACTTTTTGTTGCTCTAGTTTTGCTTATTCGAAAATGAAATAAATATATTCATATTTGAATAATGAGCTATTGCTTCAAGACTTACTACTTCCTCTGTCCTAGTATAATGGGCATTTTTCTTTTTGCACTATAACCAATGCACTCCATAACTATCAATATAATATTGTTAATAAAAAATCTAAGTGGCAATTAAATGTGTAAAAATGACCTAAAGGGGCATCCACCTCAAATCTGTAATTGGAACAAAAATATCGAAGGGAAATCAAATCTCCAACCAAAATTTTTTCGTGGGAGCTGATTTTACACAAAATTCAAACCCAAAAAATTTCAAACTTGGTTTACCACATTTTTACAAGTCTATAAATAGAGAATTAGTTGAAGCTAATGCACGTCCTTTAATAAGTTACAGAAATGGGTACAAAAAAGGATCTTTGACCTTCAAGGAATGAGGAGATCATCCAATTGTTGCTTGGGAACTGCATCATTGGCAAACCAAAAAGGGGAAAGATGACTGAGGCTGTTTCAACTTTCAACTGCAGCAAGAGGACAAAACATGGGAAAGAGGTGAAGTTATACATGTGGTGAGCAAAAGATTGAAAAGAATCAGTCACACAAAACATGAGGTAAACCTTGATCAGATTGCTGAAGTTCAGATTCAAAAGAGAGGGACAATTAGAGCACTAGCAGAAAGCATTAATATTCCTAAATCTGTAGTGGGAAGATGGGCTAAATCACATCTGATCATAGCACACACTAATGCTATTAAACCAGCTTTGACAGCTCAAAATAAATTGACAAGGTTGAATTTCAGTTTGCAAGCTGTTGATTATGATAATGCTTTGGATATCCTAAGATTCAAGTCCAAGGAGAATGTCATACACATTGATGAGAAATGGTTTTACCTAACCAAAAATACACACAGATACTGCATCACTGAAGGTGTACAAGAAGCAGTTAGAACATGCAAAAAGCAAAAAATTCATCCCAAAGATCATGTTTTTGTGTGATGTGTGTCGACCTATATTTTCAGAGGAAGGAAATGTTGTTTTCGATGAAAATCACTAATGTTGCACTGCAATAACGACTATGTCATGTTTTGACGATGCAATATGCAAGTAGAATATGTGTTGCATTACACATATTCAAGAGATGACTTATTTTTACAACTAAGCAGAAAAAATACAGTGAGCGTAATACTTAATTTATTAAAGTGCAAATCATATAATGGTGGTAGAAATAGAGTTTTTAGAGTGAAACAAATACAATTGCTCAAATTAGGGCTGGCAATTCGTGCGCGTCGGGTCGTTATCATGTCGATACGATAGTGATATGATCCATTAAGGTCCGACACGAACACGATCTATTAAGAATATGCTCAACACGAACACGACACGCCCCATTAGGCCTCAAACACGAACACGACTTTGACCTGTTAAGAATCCGATCGGATAACACAATATTGACATGGACACAACATGGACACGATATTTACCTGTGAAAAAGTGTTAAATTAGGTTGATAAATGATAATGTAGTAGTAGTTATAATAATAATAATAATAAAATAAAATATACTCCCTCCGTCCCGGTGAAGTAGTCCCATTTCTTTTCGGCACGGAATTTAAGGGTTGTGAGTGTAGTGGAATTAATATTTTATTGGTGAGTGTGAAAAAATTTGTCATTTTAGGTAAATGGGACTATTCTATGGGACAAACAAAAAAGGAAAGTGAGACTACTTCAATGGGACA
>JAPKLW010000122.1:150903-169012 GCA_026898455.1 Plectranthus barbatus | reverse complement strand
ATTTTGAAGATAATAGTGAAAATTGTTACTGCCAAAAATTATTATATCAATTTTATTTTATTTTATTTATTATTTATTCTATTATAATATAAATATATACTTTATGATACAAAGATATAACAAATTTATATTTGTGATTTTTTTAAAATATTACATCCCACTAATTTATTATGTTTATTATTTTTTAAATATCACATTATACTATCTTTAACGGGAAAATGTTTTAGTCAAACCTCATAAAATATGTGTTAAGGTATATTTCTTTTATTAGGGTGACATGAATGAACCAGGCCCACTCCGAAATAAGAGGGATTCCAAGGCTATGCAGGAATGGGAATGTATAGTTAAGGAGAACTTAAAGGATTTGATTGGTGCTACTTATAGCAATATGGTACCTTTTCCGGCACTCATTCTAGAAAAACTTTAATGTTAAGCGTGCTTGACCTGTGGTAGAACTAGGATTAGGTGACCACGTGGGAAATTTTTTAAGGTGCGTGTGAGTGAGGACAAAGTATGTTGGAAAAGACTTGCATGTGTTAGTTTGTGGGGTCAACCGTCATTCTGAAAGTCGGTCCAAGCTATTTGTGGGTAACATGGTCGACCTTGGCGAGCTCGTTCGGACCCTGGGGCTGGTGCATTACAAGATCGGTCCAAGTCTAATCCTATTTCTGAAAGTGAATGTAACGATAGTGGCAACTTGTTCAAGAGTTATTTTAGAGAGATCGATAGTTGTTTCATAGCTAGAAATTGTCTAAACATCTATGTAACGATTAGTTTCTTCAAATGAGGGACTTAGAAGGAGTCGATATTCATATAGTGAAATTTATTTTGCCATAAGGCACTCAAAAATTTAAAAATAAACTTATGAAAAATATTATTCCCTCTTGAGATATATAGTATATCTTGTATATTATTCTAGAGAATATTTACCATATCTTTTGTATCTAGCTTAGATTAGATTTATTTTTATGCTATATATACATGTATGTACATTATATTTCATTGAGAGAAATAAAAGATATTATTCTCTACATGGTATCAGCCTAACATTGGCAAACCCTAGTTGAGAGCCGATTTTTTTTTCCTCCAATTTTTTTCGATCACGTCGCCCTCATGGCCGCTCCGACTGATCCCGGCGAGTTGCCCACTCTTCCGTTGTCGACGATGATTCATATGGTGACGATTAAACTCACATCTTCCAACTATCTCTTATGGCATGCGCAGATCGAGCCTCTCCTTATCACGCAGAATTTCCTTCCGTATATCGATGGCTCTTTCCCGCCACCGCCATGCACGCTACCTCCTGTTGCCGGCGTGTCTTCCCCAAATCCGGAATTTGCCAAGTGGTATTCTCGGGACCAACTCATCAAGTTGTTTCTCATTTCAACCCTGACTGAAGAATCAATGGCAGTCATCATCGGTTGTTCTTCTTCTAGGGACGTTTGGACGGCCCTTTCTCGATCATACAGCCACAAGTCGAAGGCTCGGGAGTTAAGTCTTAAAGATGATCTCCTGTCTATGAAACAAGGCGATACTCCTGTCGCCGATTTTGGTTGCCGCTTCAAATCGGTGTGTGACCAACTCGCAGCTATCGGCCGTCCCATCGACTCCTCCGACAAGTCTCATTGGTTTCTTCGTGGCTTGAGCCCTAGTTTCTCCAATTTTACGGTGGCACAGATGGCTCAAGAACCTCTACCGGAGTTCGACTCTCTTATTGCTAAAGCCCTAAGCCATGAGTTATTTTTGAAGTCTGCTGAGTCTACTTCTACCGTGTCCACTGTCGCTTTTCACGCCTCTTCTAATCCACGGCCTTCGTCGTCCTATGACAATAAGCCGCGTGGTCGAGGGAAGGGAAAAGGTGGCAACAAACAACGTCGTCCACCTTGGTGTTACTTCTGCCGCAAAACTGGACATGACGCCTTCGACTGCTCTCACCGCTTTGATCGGTCTTTTGTTCGAGGTTCGCACGCCACACATACAGCCCAAATTGCCGAGGCTTTCTCCGCGAACTGCGCGGTTTCTCCGGATTCGGTTTCTGATTGGTATTTAGATACTGGCGCTACCGCTCATATCTCAAAAGATGCCTCTTCTCTGGAAAACGTCTCAGATTATTCCGGCTCCGATCATGTTGCTGTTGGCAATGGTGATTGCTTGCGTATCACTCATACAGGCTACTTACGCCTCTCTTCACATATATCTTTACGCAATGTTTTAGTGGTTCCTGATATTACGAAGAATTTATTATCAGTTACTCGATTGACTCAGGATTTCCCTGTTAATGTTTTGTTCACTGATATGCAGTTTCAAATCCAAGCTCGGGACAGCGGAAAAACACTAGCCACCGGCGTGCATAGGCATGGGCTGTACGTGCTGAGAAATCCAGTTTCCGCCCTTACTGCTCTCTCGCAATCACACATACCACACGCCGACTTCCAAACATGGCACAACCGTCTTGGCCATCCTGCTGCTCGTACGATTTCTCTACTTCGTAGTCAATCCTGTCTTAGTACTTCTAGTTCTTCCAGTTCAACTTTATGTACTTCTTGTCAGTTAGCAAAAAGTTCGCATTTACCTTTTCCGGTTTCTGAATGTCGATCGAGTCTTCCTTTAGAACTCATTCATTGTGATCTTTGGGGACCTTCTCCTATTCCTTCAAAGTATGGTTATCGTTAATATGCTGTTTTCATAGACGATTTTTCCCGTTTTGCCTGGTTCTATCCAATGCATGCAAAATCTGATTTTCCTGAAATTTTTTTCCAATTTCATGCATTTGTGGAAAAACAATTTTCGCATAAACTGAAAAAATTTCAAAGTGATGGTGGCACGGAATTTACAAATTCTCGCCTCCAATCACACCTTCGAACTCACGGTATTCACCATCAAATCTCCTGTCCATACACACCCTCTCAAAATAGCCGTGCCGAACGCAAAAATCGTCATATAACCGAAACAGGTCTATCTCTCCTTTTCCATTCGGCCGTGCCTACATCTTACTGGGTCGAAGCTTTCAGTACGGCGGTTTACATCATAAATCGTCTACCGTCTCCTCTCTTACAAAACAGATCCCCCTTCGATCTGCTCTTCCACACGTCTCCCTCCTTCACCACTTTCCGTACATTTAGATGTCGTGTCTTCCCCTGTCTCTGTGACTATAACAAAAACAAGCTCCAACCTCGTAGTACTCCTTGCGTCTTCATAGGTTACAGCTCTCATCACAAGGGTTTTAAATATCTCGATCCTGTTTCCTCACGCATATATATTACCCGCCATGCTCGTTTCGATGAACACCATTTTCCGTTCATCAAGTCTTCATCCTCTACGTCTTTAACTCATCTCGACCTCACTTCCTATCTCGATGCTAACCCTTCCTCGTCATCCCAATCCGAGCCTCCGCCGTTAAAACCTAATCGGCAAAACCCTCCCACCACTCGGCCAAACCCTAATCCGCCAAACCCTAACCCTAGCTCACATATTACTCCTCCTTGCTCGGTTTGCGCCTCCGCTGCACCCGAACCGCCTCACGCCGTCATGCAGCCACCTCACGAACCCCAAGAAATCAATCCAAACCCTTCGCCACAAAATAATCCAGCTCCAGCTCTTCCGGTTCCTCCTCTCAGCCGTCATCCCATGCAAACACGCGCCAAGGCAGGTATTTTTAAACCGCGTTATCCTGTTGACATTAACTTGGTTTCTGTTTACTCTGTATCCACAGCCCTATCTGAACCTCGCGGCATTAAGACCGCCTTAAAGGTTCCTGAATGGGTTGATGCTATGAAGGAGGAGATGTCGGCTCTTCGGAAGAGCAACACGTGGATTCTGGTTCCGAGGCCGCAAGACGCCAATGTCGTCGGCTCTAAATGGGTATATCGAACCAAACTGCTAGCTGATGGCTCCGTTGATCGCTACAAAGCTCGTTTGGTTGCTCAGGGGTTCAGCCAAATTCCCGGTTTTGACTTTACTCACACTTTCAGCCCAGTGGTGAAGGCTTCGACAATCAAAATTATTATCTCCATCGCCACAATGCACTCTTGGCCGTTGCATCAATTAGATGTCAAAAATGCATTCCTAAATGGTGTGCTATCCACTCCGGTATTCATGGAACAGCCACCGGGATTTATTGATCCGAGTCGACCATCTCACGTTTGTAAACTTCAGCGTGCAATCTATGGTCTTCGTCAAGCCCCGCTGGCTTGGTAACAGCGCTTCCGCACATTTCTCATATCTCTGGGTTTTATCTGTAGCTCCGCTGACACGTCTCTGTTTATCTTGCATCATGGGTCAGTTACTATATATTTGCTGGTTTATGTTGACGATATCATCATCACAGGAAATAACACTCAAGCTCTATCCTCCTTGATGAATCGACTCAACTCGGAATTCTCCACCAAAAACCTAGGCAAGTTGGGCTATTTTCTTGGTCTTGAAGCCTCTTATGCCGATGACAAGCTTGTCCTCACGCAAGCTAAGTATGCTCTTGACATCCTCAAGCGATCGGACATGATCCATGCCAAGCCGGTCTCTACACCGCTCGCTCCAGGCGTCACTTTCGTCAAGGAAGGTACTCTGTTTGAAAATCCCACTCTTTACAGATCTATTCTTGGTGCACTGCAATACCTTACCATTACACGGCCGGACCTTGCGTACTCTGTCAACACCTTAAGTCAGTATCAGCAACAGCCAACCACTGAACACTTTCAGGCCGTCAAGCGTGTCCTTCGCTACGTAAAGGGCACGGTTCATTACGGGCTAACCTTCTGTCCCGGCCAGATCGACCTAGTCGGCTATTCTGATGCTGATTGGGCACGTTGCCCGGATACCAGACGATCTACTTATGGCTATTCGATATTTCTGGGACCAAATGTGATCTCATGGAGTGCGAAAAAGCAACCTACAGTCTCACGCTCTAGCTGCAAATCGGAGTATCGCGCTATCGCAAACACTGCATCTGAAATTCTTTGGGTGGTCAATTTGTTACGAGAACTTGGTATTTCTCTCCCACGACCGCCGACAATATTTTCGGATAATTCAAGTGCACTGTTTCTTACGCAGAATCCAGTCTCTCATAAACGAGCCAAGCATATTGATATCGATTATCATTTTGTACGCGAGCTCGTTGGTTCAAATCAGCTGAAGACAAAGTTTATCCCGTCAGAAGACCAAATTGCAGACATGTTCACGAAGAGTCTACCGCGACCATTGTTTGAGTACTTCTGTTCCAAGCTTCGTCTTCATTCGCCTTCGCTTGAGGGGGGGTCTTGAGATATATAGTATATCTTGTATATTATTCTAGAGAATATTTACCATATCTTTTGTATCTAGCTTAGATTAGATTTATTTTTATGCTATATATACATGTATGTACATTATATTTCATTGAGAGAAATAAAAGATATTATTCTCTACATTCCCTATGTATATCCTATTTCTGCTGATTTTAGTGTTAAATTTTAGTAATATTACCGGTACTAACATTACCCACTGCAACTTAAGTAGCAAATTCGGACACAAATTTTTAAATTGCAATGATAGGTTTTTAACTTAATATCACTGGGATAGTATTGTAAAAGTACTGTATTGAATGAGTTAAATTTGAAACTATCACCTATTGATTTTGTTTGGACTTCATTAAAGAAAAATTATTTGTACTTATTGAATTTTGGTGGCTGCACTTTAATGTTTAGACCCACTCCCACATGTATACCTTCACTCCCAAAAGCTTCTTGTTTGAGATGGGAATGTGACAGACACCCCTTATTGGACTCCAAAATATTTTGGGCTTTAGCTCATTACATCTCTACAGCCCATTTATGATAGACATAAATTTATAGTCCAGCATAATTGATTCACTTATCAAATCGAACGTCCCAATTAAATTGGTTCTTTTCTAGAAATGGTAATTTTTTCACACTCAATAATAAAATTTTAATTCAACTTACACTCAAAGTCCTTAATTCTCATATTGAAAAGAAAGGGGACATTTCTACTGGGACGGAGGGAGTAATATTTATCTCGACTCAGTTAATTATAATTATGGATGTAAATGAACCAAACTGTTCGTGAGCTACTCGGATCTCGACTCGATAAAAGTTCGTTCGAACTCGTTTAGTAAAGCTCGTTTATTAAATGAACCAAACTTGAGCATCATAGTATTCAACGCGTGAGCTCGTTAGCTAAAATTAGTATATAAAATAATATTTTAATGATTTAAGAATAAAAATAATGATATATCTTTCTAATAACAAAAATATTTTAATTTGAGCATGGATATAATATTAATTTTAGAATACATAATTTTTTCTTTCAAAATAATAATAAATATTTGAATATAAACTAAATTTAGAAAGTTCGTTTAGGCTCGACTAAGGCTCGATAAAGTTCGTGAACTTCAAAGTATTCGATAAAAAAGCTCGAATCTCGACTCGATACTAAATGAGTCAAAATTGAACATGACACTACTAGGCTCGACCCGGTTCGAGTACACCCCAAATTATAATCCTATTGATTAGATTGTTGTAACTAGGACGGGGCTCCACTCGGTAGATTTGTACCTACTATAATTTGAAAAGACATTATATTACTTATAATATTTATATTCCCACTCCTAACTGTGACTGAATTACTACTTATGGTAAGAAGGTGGTTAAGCCTATTTTGGTGTCGAGCCCTTAATGGCGCAGAATTCAGATGATTTGGTCGAGCTTAATTTAAGAATTTTCGTCGCTGATTAAAACGCTAGTTTGATTTCATGATTATTAGAAAAAATCTTGTATTAATCCCCAAGTATGAAAACAAGGCCTTTCAAACGTCTCTTAATCATATCATCGATTATTATTACTAAACAAGTCAAACCCATTTTTAATTAGATTTGTTAATATTAGGCGGACCAGTGGTGGAGACTGGTTAACTCAATCAAAACAAGACTAATATAAAAGGCAAAATGCGACCCGTCTTCCATCAAATGTTCATGTCGATCCCAGAGTAGTGGGGACCCAAATATGTTTGTCACCAATTAATATGGTTTGCAGAATTATATTATTTCTTTTAAAATATTAAAAGCGGTATAAATTAGTATATAATAGCAATAAATAATAATTACTTATGTGGAGGAGGGGTCATGTGAGAACTCTAATCTAGCACCACCTCTCAAATAATTTAATTGTTTTTTTTAATATCTACACTCACTCGTACACTTGGGAGTGTGAATGGTTTGGCCAAAATCGGTCGAACTGCCTAAACCAAATTAATTTGACTGGTTTAAGAAAAGTGAATTGGCCGGATCGGTTTGAAAATTTTTTAACTGAATAATTTGGTTTGGATGACGGCTTGAAGGGTGAAACTGATCATTTCGGCTGAACCGGCCGTATATATGAATTTTTTAAAGATAATTAAATATTGTTTGATAGAAAAACAAAATATCAATTATAATTACATATATATATATATATATATATAGAGAGAGAGAGAGAGATGTGATCAAGTAAAAAAATCTCCATGTCATAAAAAAGAATGAATTTTATTCATTAGATCTAAAAAAATCAATGGTTGATATACAATCAAGCAACAAATAAATAACAATCAAGCAGTTGTTTGATTGTACATCAACCATTGAATTTTTTAGATCTAATGGATAAGATTCATTCTTTTTTCTCACACGAGTATTTTTCTTACCCGATCCGCACACACACACACACACACACACACACACACATATATATATATATATATATATATATATATATATTCTTTCGAATTGTTCTTCTATAAATCAGTTTCTATATTATTTTTCATTGCAATTGCAACTTCATTTACTTATCACTTCTCTCCGATTTATAATTAATGACAAACAAAATAAATTTATATTAATTCTATTTTTGCGTCATTTGTATATTACAATTCAAAATGGTCAAAACGATATTTCATTGTTTGCATTATTAATCGAATAATTTTTCAAACCGCTTAAATTGGCAGCCGAAGCAAAATATTTTAATATAGTTTGGTCAGTTATGTTTGTAATAATTATTTAGCTTGTTTGGTTTGTGAAAATTTTAAACCATAAATATTAGTTTGACTGATACTTTACCCTTCAAACTGGTTAAACCTGATCGTGCATACCCTTACTAAATAGGAACAATTGATTAAAAATTTGTAATGAAAGAAATATTTTTTTTGCAGATTTATATAACAATGTGCAATAAAAATATTATAATAATATTGTGATCATAGGATAAATAAGTCTTAATTAAATATTGTGTCCATCACAAAAAATAAGAAAAAAAAATTACTTTTATGATGGATTGGTTGGTTTAATGATCGTTGTCTGCGTTTATTCAAAGTCATAGTTACAGCTCGTGCACAGATAATATTCAGCATCAATCAATGGCTAACATAAATCATGTAAAGTTGACTAAGTAGAGCAATGAGTGTAGAGATTAAGCATAGTAATTAGTAGGATTACAAATATAATATTTTTATTATGAAAAAATCTTAACCTAATATTTCCACGCTTTCATCAAATACCTTAAATAAAGTAAGCTGTGTCTGTCACTAACTTGGAGTGCAATAATAATAATGTTTTAAATTAATGTATTTATATATAAAATAAAAAATAAATATAATAAGCTTTGTCCAGTTGTTACTTGTTGTAGGGCCGCCCCTAATAAAAAATCTAGTTTCTTTTCTATCAGTTACTATTGCATGGATGTAATATATTAAGTTTATTTTAAAAGAATTAGAGCATCCATAATAATGGGATCTTACAAACAGTTAAAATACCGTCATGTGTGCGCCAAATCATTAATTATTATCATTTCATATTTTATAAATATCCACGTCAACATTCACTAACATTTTTTTATTCATCCACTTTTTACTTTATACTATTCACGGGTCCCACTTGTCATAACAATTACTTAACATTATATATATACATATATTGATTTATTGAATATCGATAAATAAATAAATAATTTAATTACGAGTTATTAATTTAAATAGTTAAATAATAAAATTTGTTTACTGTAATTAATTAGTTCGAATTAATTGAATCATACATTCAATTAAAAAGTTTAATATTACATAATAAAAAAATACCACACATTGATAGATAATACAATATTACATAATAAAAAAAAGATCACACATTGATAGATGATACAATATTACATAATAAAAAAACCACACATTGCAATTAAAACTAAACAATATTTTAATAGAAATTGATAGAAGAAATTATTAAATCGAGCATAACCGTCAAATTGTGCTCAGATATGCTGAACAAGGTTAGATTGAAGTTTGTGATGAGTTCTCTTGTCACGTACTTGAGGAGGATACCCGTGTTGTGGCTGAAATTGCGAAAGAGTTTGGGGTTGGTAATAAAATTGCGAAGGGTTCCCTGGGGGTGTTGGAAATTGAATAGGATTGTTTGGATGATTGGATGATTTTGGGAAAAACTTGGTGGGGTGCTAAATTGGACGGGATTATTTGGTCATGCATTCTACGTCGGAATGTATGGGATTTGCTCGGAATTTTGAGAGGGGTTGTTGGGATCGTATCCACTCATGTTAGTTGTAGGAGTTGTGGAATGAAAATAATTTTTTTGTGATGAAGAGTAGTATGATGAAGGTTATTTATAAGAAAAAAAAATGTCCGTTAAAATATAGTCGTTGGAAAAAAATTTAAAATATATAAATATATAAAATATATATTAATAAAAAGTAAAATAAAATATAAAAATATTTAAACAATTTAAAACGTAAATTAAAAAAATCAACGAAAAAAGATAAATTAAAGAAAATTAAAAAAAAAAGCATTTACATTATAAAAGAAAAGGAAAAAAAATTTAAAAAAAAAATAGGGAAGCAGTGCCACTTGTGATGCGGGTATGTGTGACGCACGCGCCAATAGGCGTACGCGTGCGTCGCACGCGCACGTCAACTCGGGGTCAACTCGGGGTCAACTCGGGGCCACTGCTCTGCAAGAAATGGGAGCTTAAATTAGATCTTAATATCTCTTTCTCTTTCCAGACTTTGCTCTCTCTCTCCCACTTAGATAATGAATGATGAGGTGTCTAAAAAGATATACAAATATATAATTTACTAAAAAGTTTATTGTAAATATAGAAAATCAAGTAAGATATAAGAACTTCATTTTCTTACACTACTCTTCACTTGTCCCATTTTTGTTTCACTATTGAAATTATTAATTTTTATTGAATATTTTTTAATTATCTTAATTAATTATAGTTTAGATTAATCTTATAAGTTCAACAGTAGGATTCATTCCACTCAATTAGAGTATATAATATTCTTTAGTAATTATTTTTCAGTTTTTAACTAAAATTTGATTATTAAATTGATTAATTCATAACTATAATTTGTATTCTTATAACATTTTGATTTTTGCTCTTTAAAATCAATTAGAATATATTGTATTATACTTGATTTTTATTTTTGCAAAAAACGTTAATTAAAAATTAATAATCGAGACAATAAAATACTAAATGAAACACCGTTGCAAACAGAGAATTTGATCCGCACTACTCTCATAATATGGACAAAAATTTCTTTTCATTCCAATTTTTTTATGTTTGACCCATAAAAGATAAGCCACACACCTTTATATTTGTGGTTCACTGTTTTCCAATTGCAACATCTTTTCAAGAATTCACACACACTAAAATGGTCCAAAACATCTCCCTCCATTGATAAATAATAAAGTTTTTTAAACAACATATTTGAGATCGATTCTTTCATTTTCACCCTTATCAATTGTTCTAATCAGAAAAAAACAATTTTGGATGATTATAAACGCGGTTGGCCAAGAGAAATTCCATGTGCCACTCTGAAAAAACACAGCATGCCCAGTGTGAACTCGTCTCAAAACAAAGTCATTTTCGACTATTGATTGTGATTTTGAAATTCATGAAAAAGAAAATGGAAATGGAAATGAGATGAAAAATAGATATTTCTAACATTTAACTTGGTCGTGATCGTGAATGGATGAAACAGGTACGTAGTAACTCATTCAAAAGTTGGTTACTTCCTTTTTTCTCATTGAAAGCTTTTGTCACACAAAAATGGCACATATATGCAGGTAGTGTTGCACTTTCAAAAGTTGGTTTTCCCTTCTTGTAATAACTAGAAATACACCCGTGCGTTGCACGGATATATTTTATATGTAGAGTTTTAACAATATAATAATGATTCATTAGGTTGGTAGATGTTGAAAATTTCGAAATACACCGTTCAGTTGAAAGAAATGAAAATGTATGAATGAGAATGATACTCAAATATTATGAAATTACAAACCCTCCAAAATGGTGAATTTCATTCTCATTTATCATTCGCAAATCTCAATAACAAATTATTTATTTCTTATTTTTTTTTATCTTATGTTATTTTATAATTATTTTTTATTTATTCTATTATTATTTTAAATATTCACTATTTTTAATAATGATCATATTAAACAAAACTATTATAATATTATTATTCTTATTTTAAAATATTATGTTATTATAATATTAAATATATTTATAATTATATATTGTTGTTATAAATATTAAACAAAAACTTATTTTATGATTGAAAATATTAATATATTAGAATAAATAAATTTTATGCAAATACGAAAATTGTAAAGGAAAAATACATTTAGGCTTTTATTAGAGCTTTTTTATGTGCACGGTCTTTTAGAATTTTGGAGGAAATTGACCGGAACTCCTTTAGTATATTATATAGATATGCTCCCCGTTCCCGTTATATTAAGGAAAATTAAATATTTTATAATTAGTGAGTGTATATTAATTTTTTTCATTTTAAAAAATTAGATTAATATGACGAGACAAATGAAGAAAAAAATTGGGACTAATATCACATGACGGAGAGAGTATCTTTTTCTATTTCGAATTTTTATTCACTTTTCAAAAAAAGAATTTATTGATTTTATAATATAATTATTGATATGACTCGTATGTGTAAAATAAGGAAATGTGGAAAGATAGATAGTTGCGGACGGGAGCAAGCTCAGAGATTTAAGAAGCGAGCTGGTGAGCGAAGAAAATTCTTCCAAGCAAGTGGAGTAGAAGCGCTGCATTGTGTATTTTATGATGTAGCTGTTAGACCAAAAATATGATAGAAAAAAAAATTGCTCTTCTTCCATAGATAGGCATAAGCAATTGTCAAACCACATAAATTCTTATATCGTCAATTTTGCAATTTACATTTATAATTTGTATGTTAAATAGCCTATATTTCTCAACAATAACAATATAAGATTCAATCATATTGTGAGTGGAAAATAGACTAGTGGCATGGAATTTGGAAAATAGTGTTCTCCACTTCTTATCATATTAAAAATCCTCATTTTACTCATCAAAAGTTAAAATAAATAAATAAAATGATTTGGGTGAGAGCTTTTAATTTGCGAAATTCTTAAGAGCCTTTTTCTGATATATCATGCGGATATTTAAATAAATTCATCAGTGGATTTCTCTATGCTTGAATTTTAAATTAATATATTTTTAATACTATATGTTTAGGAATCAAACCAAAGTTCGAAAAAAATATATATTTTCCTTTTTTTATGGCCTTTGAACCTAATTCGTCAATAATTGACATACTAACTCTTAGATTGGTGGTTAATCGTATCTTTTCCATCCCAAAAAGTCGATGTCAAGTTAAAATATGACCATTTTTTCGGGATAAAATAAGATTCTTCTCATTATTTTCATATAAAAAATTTACTAAATTAATTGACTAATCAACACGTCAAACTCAAAAATCGACACTAGTTATGAATTTGCGGATTCAATTTTCGCAGGCAACTGCACGTTTGCTCTCAAGCTGTTTCGCGGTAGTGATGCACCATGATATAAATATAAAGACGAAATATTATACGAGACGGTGTTTTTTTGTGAGATAGTGAGACATTTCAGGCGAAATACATTTTACACTATGCACATTCTGATTGGATGATTATTTATGCATAGCAAATGATGTAATTCAGCATAGTAAATAATATATTTATAAAATATATCATTTACTATATTGAGACAATTTACATGTATGAAATGCACCATTTTATTTATTTTCGACATGCACATTCGGAACAGAATATGCTATATGTAAAACGAATTTCGAATTAAATACGCTCAAATATATATCACACTGTCTCACAAAAACATACAATTTCGCAAGCGAATCACTCAAATATAAATTACTTCATCTACATCCTTAAAGTAAGAAAATACAGATATATTCAATCTTTGTATTCAACATTCATTTTTCAGAATTGTTTATAAATACATTTTGGATTATCTTGAAAATAAAAAATAACTAAATTGTTAACACGTAGGAAAGAGAATATTACATAGAATATAAAAAAAGAAATTAATTAATTCTTTGAGAATAGAATATTAATCTTCATATTAGATAATGATAATATTAAAAGCCTGTTTGATTATATTATTTTTGAAAATAATTTATTTATTTATTTATTTGCAGATTAACACTGAATTATATGTATTTAAACTATGCACAGTTCTGGGTCACTTCACACATTTCTAGAGAGAGAGATCTAGAGAGGGGAGGGGGCAGAAGAGTTGGCACCAGTCAAATTGTGATAATATCATCCTCAAAAAAAATAATTAAAAAAATAAAATTAAAATTAAAAAAAAATTGTGATAATATTATCTGATGCAAAAACTGGCTGTAGATTTTATTATGCGTTTTATCCTTTAGGCACCTCCACCATCTCTCTGTTCTATCAAATCCATAACTTTTTCTTGGATTTTCTTTTAGTCAAATCCTCATAATACTTTAACTTTCACCTATTTAAATCAAATACTATCAAACTCAAACTTGATTATTTAACTTTTATCAAATCAATACTCATTATAATTTGATAAACATTATTTATTATAAGTAATAAGTTAATGACTCATAACCCGTGACTGATATTTTTAATAATTAATGCTGCAATTATTTTTTTTTAAAAAAAAACCTACGGCCATAATCAATTGCAATTTTCATAATTAATTACTTCAAAACACCAAACTCTAACAAAATCAATTCCCTGAAGCAACGAAAACGAGTGAAGTGTGTTCAAACAATACAATCGCTTCACATATCTCCCGTTTTTGAGTTCACAAAATTCCAAAAACCAGACATCCATTTGCAGACGCAGCCACGCAAATTGTGGAGATCTCTGATGTGACTCAAAACCCCTCCCCTTTATATAACCAAGCTCGATTTTCATAGCTGCTTCAAATCTCAGCTTTGGTTGCTGCAGAAATGGAGAAAGATGGGATCCCTGCACCTGCAACTAAAAAGGAACCCAACTACAGAGGGGTCAAAGCCATGCCTTTCGTCATAGGTAACTCTGCTTCAGACATCCTATCTGCGTTCTTGCAAGTTGCATCGATCTCTCTTACATGGCATTTCTTTCGTTGTTGTCGGAATTTTTGCAGGTAATGAGACGTTTGAGAAGCTTGGGACGATTGGGACTTCAACAAATATGTTGGTATACCTCACTACTGTCTTCAACATGAAGTCCATCACGGCGTCGAACGTCATCAACATCTTCAACGGCACCTGCAACTTCGGCACTTTGCTCGGAGCTTTCATCTCTGACACCTACCTCGGCCGCTACAAGACTCTCGGAATCGCCTCCATTTCTTCTTTCTTGGTATTCAACCGTTTTCGTTAGTTAATCAAATTATTAAATGTGTGTTTCTGGTTTATATATTGGATTGGATATATATATATATGCAGGGGATGCTGGTGCTGACGATGACGGCGACATTCCCGAGCATGCGGCCGCCGAAATGCGGATCCGGCGAGAACGACGTATGCGTCGGAGCTACGGCGGGGCAGCTGGTTTTCCTGTTCTCGGCGTTCGTGTTTCTTGTGATGGGGGCCAGTGGGATCCGGCCGTGCAATCTCGCATTCGGGGCGGATCAGTTCAACCCGAATACGGAATCGGGTAAACGGGGCGCCAACAGCTTCTTCAACTGGTACTACTTCACCTTCACCTTCGCGATGATGGTGTCGTTGACGGTCATCGTGTACGTGCAGTCGAACGTGAGCTGGGCCATCGGGTTAGCCATCCCGGCCTTCCTCATGTTCCTCTCCTGCGCCTTTTTCTTCGTCGGTACGAGGATTTACGTCATGGTCTCGCCCCAGGGCAGCCCCATGACCAACGTGGTCCGAACCTTAGTCGTCGCCTTCAAGAAGAGGAAGCTGCAGCTGCCGGAGCAGCCGTGTGCCTCTTTGTTTGATTACCATTCACCGGAGTCCATCAACTCCAAGCTTCCTTATACCGACCAATTTAGGTATAGATATACGAATCCAGACTCGAAAGATGATTTGTCAATTCAGAACCCGAAACATCAAACAGTTCTGAATCGATATTTGAACTATCTTTCGGGTGCTGAATTGATTTACGATGCTAACCTTAGTCCTCATTGTGTAGTTGGCTCAACAAGGCGGCGGTGATAACGGGAGAAGACAAGATAAACGAAGATGGGACAGCAGCAGATCCTTGGAGTCTATGCAGTGTGCAGCAAATCGAGGAGATCAAATGTGTGATAAGAGTGATTCCAATTTGGGTTTCGGGCATTATATTCTACATCATAATAGTCCAAACGCAGACAAATCTAGTATTCCAAGCACTCCAATCCGACCGGCGATTAGGCCATGGCAGCTTCAAGATCCCAGCAGCAACCTACAACGTTTTCACCATGATCAGCCTCACCATCTGGATCCCATTCTACGACAGGCTTCTAGTACCGTTGCTGAGGCGAGTGACTCGAAAAGAGGAAGGCATCACAATGCTGCAGAGGATCGGCATTGGATTGTTTCTCGCAGTGTTGACAATGCTGGTGTCTGGAGCTGTGGAGGGTCACAGAAGGACCTTGGCTCTCACACGTCCTACACTAGGCCAGGTCCCACACAAGGGCGCGGTCTCGTCTATGTCGGGTAACTGGCTGATCCCTCAGCTAGCCCTGACCGGGATAGCCGAGGCATTCTCCGTGATAGGGCAGGTTGAGTTCTACTACAAGCAGTTCCCTGAGAATATGAGGAGCTTTGCAGGGTCTTTCTTGTTCTGTGGCCTCGCGATTTCGAGTTATTTTTCGAGTTTCTTGGTGTCGATCGTCCACAACACGTCGAGAGTTGGGGAATCCAGCAACTGGTTGGCAGAGGATCTGAACAAGGGGAGATTGGATTACTACTACTACCTAATTGCTGGCTTGGAAGCCTTGAATTTGGCCTACTTTTTGGTTTGTTCAAAGTGGTATAGGTATAAGAATGTTGATAGTGATAGTGATAGCAAAGAAATGAATGTGGGGATGGAGAAGATTGATCCTCACAAATCTGTCTAGTTCACTTGTTTTTGTAATAAATATTAGAGAGCAAGGCATAACTCATGTTCACCTTATAATCATTTTTATTAAAGTAAAACCAAACCTATTATATTCAAATTATAGTTGCATTAATTGTTCATTTATTATGAAAAAGTTTGTATAATATTTCAAATATAGTTGATTTTACAAATGTAAATTAAAATTAAATGTTGATTTTATGATTCCTTAATGCTCTTAAATGTTATAGTTGATCATAAATTTCTTAAGGAACTCTGAAATATGTAATTCTAATAGGCCACTAAAGAATGAAAATATTGTAAACTTAGCGTGTGTAGTGCTAAATTATAAATAAAGAACTACTAACATTACATCAGCGTGATGCACGAATCAAACATAAAATACTTTCTTTTATAGTATTAAGATATGATGAATAAGATTTAATTTTTTTAGTAATTTTTCTTAAATAATTTTAATGTTTTTCATTAATATTATATATTAATATATTATAATATAAACTATTATATTACACGTACAACTATTATAAGAAATGTCGATCAAACATAAAGACAAAATAAGAAGTTTAATTTACAAAATCAATCTATAGAAGAAATTATACAAGTATTATTTAAAAGAATAGCAAATGTAATAAATAAGTAAAGGTAAATATTTTATATAAAAAGTTAGAAATAAAAAATCCCTGGACATATTAACACGTGTGAATATTTCGGATGAAAAACAACCTTTCAAATTGCAATGACAGGTCATTATCACAGGGGTAGTATTGTCAAATTGTGTTGGATGAGTTAAATTTGAAACTATCACCTATTAATTTTTTTTGTTTGGACACCTCAAAAGAAAAATTGTTTACCCAACCCTATCAACAAAGTCTTGGAGTAGTTATCTCACTTAATGAATTTTGGTGGCTACATTTTAATGCTAGTCCCACTCCCACAAGCATAGTTGTACACTGCAAAAATATAGTCCTAAAAAATTTTTCTAAATATTATTTTGATATTAATTTTATTTTCAATTAAAATATGGGTTTCAAATTCACTACTTCAAATATGAATTAGTTAATGTTGTTTAATATTTATAATATATATTTATTAGTATTTTTTTACAAAATAAATTTAAAAAATTGTTCGCCTAAATCGACTAGGCGATGCCCAGCCAACCTAGTTAGTCGCCTAAATTGTCCAAGCGGCTCTTAGACATTGACTATTCACCGAACCATCTAGATACAATTGTTTGAGATTTTCAGTTTTAACTAGGGACCGTTAGTACCTATATGTGGAGATTTTTAGTTTTTTACAACAATGAGACCAAGTGGTGAAAACATTTTGTTCAATAAATTATGGGTTCGAATTTCAATGAGTTAATTTGGGTGATGTTAATTTTAAATTAATGCATTTCATTAAAAAAAAACTGAAATTGATCTATAAATTTCCCAAGACTAACAAAAAGAAACAAGAGATGAAAATAAATCCCAAAACAATTAAGCCTTCTCCAATAATTTTTTTTTTTAAGGAATAATCTCATGCAAATACCATGGAATAAGATTCCATTTCATATCAAATGTAACACTGCAGCTAGGAAGGAATTTATGCACAGATGGAGAAAACAGAACAAGTAATGAATAATGATGAATCACAATGTGAATGGATTTATCTTAATATGAACATTAACTTCTAACATCATAATTGTTAGTTACAAGATCTGTGGAGAATAACTGAAAACACTGCAAAT
>JAPKLW010000122.1:91878-145903 GCA_026898455.1 Plectranthus barbatus | reverse complement strand
GATTATGTTGGTAATATTTAATTACGACGAAATTAAATATTTCACATCGGGAATTTACCACAAAGTACCCGAATTACCAACAATAATCAATGTCTCTCATAAATATAGGCTAGAAGTTTATAATGCAAAAACATATATAAAAATCTAAAATCAAGGTTGTAAAAATCGTTAGGCGCTAGTCGGACGTTCGGGTGGGGCCTAACACCTAGACGGTTTAGGCGGGTACTAGGCGTTTTTTAGGCGGTAGTTAATCGATAAGATAATTTTAATATTTAATATATATATAATATATATTTATCAATAAATAAAAAATAAAATTATCTAAATTTTAATTAATTTTAAAATATAGGTCACTCAAACTGATTAGGTGACACGCAACATGCTTAGTCAGCCACCTAAGTGGCACGTAGCGAGCTTGGTCGACCACTTAGATCGACGCCTAGGCGGATTAGTCGGCCTAGGCGGGGCCCAGACGCTGATTACTCGCCAGACCGATTAAACACAGGGATTAGAGGGTAATCAGTTCGGTTGAGAATCGCCAAACACCTAGGCGGAGATTTTTACAACACTGTCTAAAATACAATTCTCCAGATACAAGAGCAAGCACATTGTAAGAATCAAATATATTCACTCCCAGCAGCAGATGATGAAATAGTCAAATGCAGATTTACCTTCTCATACTCGGCCCATTGCTCTGTGCCCGTTACCCGAGGCCCATAACCCGTTTCTCATTTTTTAGTCCCAAATCTAAAAACCCTTCCCCTATTTTTTTTTTTTTAAATATTTTCAAATACCCAATTTTTTTTACACTATGAAAATATCTATTTGTTATAACTCATCACAAAAATGCCTAAAGTTACAATATTTTACATGAGAATTTGTTTTAAGTGGAAATCAATGTAATTATTGGTATTGTGATGAGATCATTACCCAAAATGTATATTTAGTGAATTTTATAAGATTTTAACTATTCAGACCAATAAAAATAAGTGGAAATAAAATAAAAATGTGTGTTGCTAGGAATCAGCAATTAATTATTAAGTAGGAACCTGGTCGATTTTGTTTGGATTCAGGTTAGTCAGTAGTCTTGCGCGATTTGGGTCGTAATAGACTCAGAATCGGGCTGTCTCGGGTCAGAATCGGGTGAAGATACTGACCCGATTCCAACCCGTGTCAAATTTAATCTGACACTAGCATGTGATTCTGACATGGGTCGGAATCCGGTTTGGACCGATCGGTTCCATGTTTTTTTTTTTTGTTTTTTTTCAAAAACTTGAAATTTGTCCAATGTGCTTTATATTTCCAAATTTTTCACTTGCAATATAGTCAAATTAACGTATAAAGTATGCTGACATGAACACATGCATGAAAATCGACGTACATTGAAATGCAGATGAGTGGGTGGTCTTTACTATATTGATCAATCCAATCAAGTTATGAAAATAATTGAGATTGATGACTTTATATAATAGAATTCATAAGCAAAGTAGTATACACATTCACTATATCTTCGTTCCTCCTATTTGTTGGGTTTTGTATGATGAAAGCATTTATTTACAGTGTTTGTATACATTCAGTTTTATCTCCTATCTGTTAAACAAACTTACATACGAGAACAAAGGTATCCTCTTATCTCATCTCTTTTCAATATGCTTGGCTAGAAACCTAGCTAGTGGGTTCTAGGATTTGCACTATCAAGATGCATGCTTTGATTTAATGGATTCAAACCCTAATTTTTTATGGTTCAATTCTCTGGTTTTGATTTATAAAAATATAATTCAATTGAAGGGTCGAGAGATGAAAATTGGATATAGGTTTAAAGTTAATTAAAGGGCCGAAATGAGAAAATTAACAACGGGAAAAGAGAATTGATATAATTGTTTTGTATATCAAAAAGAAGAATGAATTGTGGGGTTTTAATTTGTATTTTTGTTGGGATTGATTAAGTTTATGTAATTAAGACTCAAAAGATAAAATTCACATATCAATAATCTAGATTTTAATTAACTGACCAGGGAATTTTAATTACTCAATGTAATTTTCCACCTATTAAAGTTATTTGGGTTTGAATTTGTTGATTCATGCATGTCATTCAATCCCACCAGAATGATAATTTTCTCGAAAAAATATAAATTTATTGATGAGAAAATGAACTATCAACACTAAGTATTTTGTAATTAGAATTTCTGGACTCTAGTAATTATTACTAATTAAAGCTAATTAGTAGGAATTATGAATTTTAGCCAATTCGTATATGTTGAGTACAAAATGACCATAACTGTCTACATTTAGGTTTTTTTTTTTTTTTTTTTTCTTCTATACTTTGAAATTTAGAGCCATAGAAGTAAATGGCCCCAAGAATACGCGACACAAATTCATTCAAACCCATTTTTATAATACACCTTATAGCTATTATAATTTATAAGCAAAGTTTGATTTTCATAGCAGCTGAATCAGAGCTTGATCCACATCTCAGCTTTTGGTTGCTGCAGAAATGGAGAAAGATGGGACTCCTGCACCTGCAACAACAAAACAACCCAACTATAGAGGAGTGAAAACCATGCCTTTCGTCATAGGTATACTATCATGAAATATAAGCTATTTAACATACGAATTATAAACGAGAATTGCAAAGCAGACGATACAAGAATTTATACTTCCGCGAGTCATCTGCCTTTCCACCTTTACATCTGTGTTCTTGCATCCCTCATATATAGCAGTTTTTTTTTTCTTTTTCTTTTTTTTTCTTTTTCTTTACAGGCAATGAGGCATTTGAGAGGCTTGGAACGGTTGGAACATCATCAAATCTGTTGGTCTACTTTACTACAGTCTACAACATGAAGTCCATCACGGCGTCGACTGTCATCAACGTCTTCAACGGAACCAGCAACTTCGGCACTTTGCTCGGAGCTTTCGTCTCCGACACCTACCTCGGCCGCTACAAGACTATCGGAATCGCCTCCATTTCATCATTCTTGGTATTCAAATCACAATGAAATCCTCCTATATCTGTTAGTAAATTAAATGACAAGACTTTCTTGGATTGGAATAATTAGGGGATGCTGATGCTAACGATGACAGCTATATTTCCGAGTTTGCGTCCACCGAAATGCGGATCCGGCGAGAATGTTGCATGCGTTGGAGCTTCGTCGGGGCAGCTGGCTTTCCTGTATTGCGCGTTCGTGTTTCTTGTGGTGGGAGCGAGTGGGATCAGGCCGTGTAATCTAGCATTCGGAGCTGATCAGTTCAACCCGAATACGGAATCGGGTAAAAGGAGTGTAAATAGCTTCTTCAACTGGTACTACTTCACCTCCACCTTCACGAATATGGTGTCGTTGGTAGCGATCGTGTACGTGCAGTCGAACGTGAGCTGGGCCATCGGGTTAGCCATCCCGGCCTTCCTCATGCTCCTTTCTTGCGTGTTTTTCTTCGTGGGGACGAGGATTTATGTCATGGTCTCGCCGCAGGGTAGTCCCATGACCAACGTGGTCCGAACCTTAGTTGTTGCGTTCAAGAAAAGGAAGCTGCAGCTGCCGGAGCAGCCGCGTGACTCATTGTTTGATTACCATTCACCAGATTCCATCAACTCCAAGCTTCCTTATACCGACCAATTTAGGTATAGATTTACAAATTCAGACTCGAAAGATGATTTGTCAATTCAGGACCCGAAAGATCAATCAATTCTCAATCCAAAATGATATTTCGAGTCCTGAATTGAGAATTTTTGTGATCTTTCAAGTCGTGAATCGATAATTAAACTATCTTTCGGGTGCTGAATTAATTTATGATACTAATCTTAGTCCTCATTGTGTAGGTGGCTCAACAAGGCGGCAGTGATAACGGGGGAAGACAAGATAAACGAAGATGGGACAGCAGCAGATCCATGGAGTCTATGCAGTGTGCAGCAAATCGAGGAGATTAAATGTGTGATAAGAGTGATTCCAATTTGGGTTTCGGGCATCATATTCTACATCATAATAGTCCAAACGCAGACAAATCTAGTATTCCAAGCACTCCAAACCGACCGGCGATTAGGCCATGGCAGCTTCAAGATCCCAGCAGCAACCTACGGTATCTTCTCCCTGATCAGCCTCGCCATCTGGATCCCATTCTACGACAGGGTGCTAGTGCCGTTGCTGAGGCGAGTGACTCGAAAAGAAGAAGGCATCACAATGTTGCAGAGGATCGGCATTGGATTGTTTCTTGCAGTGTTGACAATGCTGGTGTCTGGTGCTGTGGAGGATCACAGAAGGACCTTGGCTCTCACTCGTCCTACACTAGGCCAGGTCCCACACAAGGGCGCGATCTCGTCCATGTCCGGGAACTTGCTGATCCCTCAGCTAGCCCTGTCCGGAATAGCCGAGGCATTCACTGTGATAGGCCAGGTTGGGTTCTACTACAAGCAGTTCCCTGAGAATATGAGGAGCTTTGCAGGGTCTTTCTTGTTCTGTGGTTTCGCGATTTCGAGTTATTTCACGAGTTTGTTGGTGTTGATTGTTCATAAAACGTCGAGAGTTGGGGAGTCCAGCAATTGGTTGGCAGAGGATTTGAACAAGGGGAGATTGGATTACTTCTACTACCTAATTGCAGGGTTGGAAGCCTTGAATTTGGTCTACTTTTTGGTTTGTTCAAAGTGGTATAGGTATAAGAATGTTGATAGTGGTAGCAAGGAAATGAATGAAGGGAAGGAGAAGATTGATCCTCACAAATCTGTCTAGTTCACTTGTACATTTTATGAATATTGGAGAAGGCCATATTTATCTAATTATAATCTCTTTTACGGATTAGAATAATAAACTAAACGTTTATTCATATGTATAAAATAATTGTTGGGAGTGGATTCATTTTCTCAACAATAAATTTATATTTTTGAGATAACTATCATTCTGGAGAGATCGTTTCTCGGTTGGTTTGAGCTTCATAAAAAGAAATGAATACACGGAATTTAACGAGGTTCGGTATTAGATATACCTACATCTTTAGAGGTGGTCGGAAATCTTCACTATTCTTTGTTTAAGGAGGCTTACAACGGAGAATTCAAGATTTCCCTAAGTTACAACTTTTTCTACAAAGAAGATGGAGGTTCAGAAGATTTTTGTATGTTTCATGTTTATGCCCTTTCTTCTATCACACTCGCCTATAGTGACCCGGTACTGGAGTGGGAAGTAAATACCGGTGCAAAGAAGCACGAATAATGAGCAGTTCTCGTAAAACTTTCATTAGTTGAGCAGAGAGTGACATGAATAAACTAAACCCACGCCAGAATGAGAGGAATTTTGAGGCTATACAGGAATGAGACTTATAGCTGAAGATAGCTAACAAGATTTGATAGGTGTTATTCATACTAACATGGTGCATCATCGTTTCCACTAATTCTTTAAAAACCCAAGAGTTAATCATGTTTGATCCGGGACAAAACTACGATGGGTGACCTTTGGGAAATTTCTCGGAGTGCATGTGAGTGGAGATAAAGTTAGAGGTGGCAATTCGTGCGTGTCGGGTCACTATCGTGTCGACACGATAGCGACACGATCTGTTAAGGCCTAACACGAACACGACCTGTTAAGAAAACGCTCGACACGAACACGACCCGACCTGCTAAGGTCTGAACACGAACACGACACGAACACGACACGAATACGATAATGACCTGTTAACGACCCGATCTGTTAACACGATAGTGATCTGTTATCTGATAACACAATATCCATCTGTTACCAGATAACACAATATTAACCTGCTCAAAATCTGATCTGTTGACACGATATGGACCCATTTAAAACCCAACCTAATATTAATAACACAATATCCAATAACATCAATACATAACAAAATATCAGTCTTCAAAAAAATATAAAGCAAACAGCCACAAAAAATCTACCAAAATATAAAGCAAACAATTGTCTGCCACTAAAAAATCTACCAAAAAATCTCCAGAAACAATAAATCTACCAAAATATAAAGCAAACAGCCACAAAAAAATTGTCTGCCACTAAAATTGTAATCTCAGGTTTCAAATTTTCAATTGATGTAATCAGCCAACAAATTGCAAAAAAAAAAACGAATGGAAGAGGGGAGGGATACCAGAGAGAGCTGTGCGGTGTTGGCGAGCCAGCGAGGGAGGCGTGAGTTCAGTTTGGCGCTGCGACGGTGCACGAGGGATACCGGTGCCGACGCGAGTTCAGGCTGCTGCTGGGAGCGGCAGCGACACGGGTTGGGAGCTGGGCTTGGGCAGAGTGCGGCGGGGACGGGGGAGGAGTGTGTTGGGATGGTGTGCGATGTAGTCCAGGGACGCCGGCGCCGGCGCGAGTTCAGGCTGGAGCTGGGGGCGGCAGCGGCAACGACAGGGGTGAGAAGTGGGAACTGAGAAGAGAGTGGCGGCGGGCACTTGGGGTTGGGGGGGGAGACGGGGAGTGGGTTCAATCTATTAGGTTTAATTTTAACTTTTAAGAATATGAATTGTTAAAAAAATAAAAAAATTTATTAACTTTTTTTTTAATGGATAACAGTTCGACACGACACGACACGAAACACGTTAAATAATCGTATAACACGAATCCGACACGAACCCGACACGAACACGACACGAAATTTTCGTGTCCTTATTGGGTTGACACGATAACGACACGAACCCATTAAGGCGTGTCACTAACCCATTATTTTCGTGCGGATTCGTGTCGGGTTATCGTGTCGTGTCAAAAATTGCCAGCTCTAGATAAAGTACACTAGAAAAGACTTGTGTTAGTCAATGGGATCAAAGGTCAGTCCAAAAGTCAGACCA
Source organism: Plectranthus barbatus (assembly GCA_026898455.1). Lineage (NCBI taxonomy): Eukaryota > Viridiplantae > Streptophyta > Magnoliopsida > Lamiales > Lamiaceae > Plectranthus > Plectranthus barbatus. Next base: position 139,122 of record JAPKLW010000122.1, on the reverse strand, counting down.
GACCATTGGTGGACAATGTACCCAACCTTAAGTGAGATCGTTCAGGCCTTAAGGCCGGAGCGTTACATACCCTCTTTGTTGTTCTTTTCTTCCTCTCTTTTTACACCCTCTTCTCCATCTTGCCACCTCGTCGCCATCTTACTATCGGCCTTGACATTTTCACGTTCCTGTGGTGGTGGGTTACAGATGAACAACTTCATAAGGGTAGGAGACTCTAGCCTGGTCTATTGGTACGCGGATATTGATGCAGGAACTTTGATATCGGTTGTTGTCCGAAAGAGCTTGGTATCTTGGAGCTTGGTGGATCAAAGTGTTGATAAGGGGGCTCCTGCCCCTTTACAGTAAAGTTGTGAAGAATAGAAAAAAGCAAAAATAAAGAATAAGAGAATATTAGAGGGCTAAGAATTAAGGAAATTTAAAAATATGTTCAATTTTACTTAATTTTATATTATTTTTGTTATAAAAATTGTAATGGAACCCTCTACTTAAAAATCATGAATCCGCCACTGAGTTTAGGGGCATTTCGCGACTGGCCCTTTGTCTACGGAGATAGAGGAACTCGGTGAGGTAGGCGTATTTTGCGGGCTCGGTTCCGCTTATAATGGGTTGCGCTTGGTTGAACTGTTGTGATAGGTTAGACTTGGTTTATTGTTGAATCAAATTAATTTTGGACCTCAATAATACTCTATATCTATATAGTTATATCAAAGTAAGACCGAACACATTATATTGAGAATATAGTTGCATTGTTATTTATTAATCGAATTATTTAGTTCATTAATTATGAGTCAATTTTAATAATATTTTAAATATAATTGATTTTATAAATATAAATTAAAATTGAATGTTGATAATCTATATACTATATTAAAAAGATAATAGTGATCTAATAACTGTTCCCGCCAAAATATAAAATTAATTTTATTTTTTTATTTAATTTTTATCCTATTATAACATAAATATATAATAAATATAAAAATATAACAAAACCATATTTATCCATTTTCTTTAAAACTTTGAATCTCAATAATTTATTATATCTAACATTTTTTTAAATAATACAAATGTAATATATTTTATGAGTTAACATTTAAATCAAATGGAAAATAATTTATATTATATTATATTAATTTTAATAATGAATAAAATTATATATATGTAAATGATTTGCAAAAAAATCAAGATATATATATACAACTTTGCTAATTAAGTTTTAAAATTATAAAAGAAGAAATTGTATATTTGATTCGTGCATCGCGCGCAAGTGCAAATCTAGTAATAATTATAAAAAAAATGCATAGGCCAATGAAGAATGAAAATATGACAATTTTTAGAGAGAGTTGTCATCTAGTGCTAAATATGTATGAATTTCAATGATTGGATTGATACCATTAATGGTAGATATAAAAATCATTAATGATTAAAAATAAACATAATTATGGTTATGTTTAAAGGTTTTATAAGTTATGCATGACTAATAAAGCAAATAAGTACTCCCTCCGTCCCAAAACAATTGTCTTGTTTTCCTTTTTCGTCTGTCCCAAACAATTGTCTTCTTTCCTAAAATGGAAAGTTTATACACACTCACTAATAAAATACTAATTTCCTCTATCTCTACTCGCATTGGTATCTGTGCCATTTCCAAACAAGACAATTGTTATGGGACGAAGGTAGTATAAGATTTTGAAAGAAAAAAAAAATGTGGACTACTGAATTTTTTTTAAATGAATAGTGTAGATTCATTCGTATTTATCACAACCTCACCTTTAATATTAGATCCAATCTATATATATATCTATTCTTTTGTTTATTTAACATGATTTTTATATGATCACAAATAAATAAATAATCATAAAAAACACAATCAATTAATTATAAGAAAATATAACCCGCCACCCGTACACAACCACCCTATCGAGCCATGCATTTTATATAGTATAGTCCTTTTTTAACACAAGATTGTAACATTTCATGGAGATAGTAATTAATCTAGTTTACCCTATGAAAAATTATGTTGCAAATTGCAATGATAGGTCATTATCACGGGGGTAGTATTGTCAATTTGTATTGGATGAGTTAAATTTGAAACTATCACCTTTTAATTTAGTTTGGACTCCTCAAAAGAAAATTTGTTTGTACCCAATATTCAACAAAAGTTTTGGAATGGTTATCTCACTTATTTAATTTTGGTGGCTACATACACTTTTAATTTTTAGTCCCACTCCCACATGTAGAGTGCCAAAATATAGTCCTAAAAATTTACAAAAATATGTAGTTTGTCATATTTCTTACCTTTTTTTTTCCCAAAACATTGAACCTAAATATGTTTTAAAAACTTAGATTGATGCATAATTTATTTCAAATAAAATATGGGAATCATTTAAGTGTAAATGTATAAAAATAACCACTTATCTTATCCAAAAACCTTAAATAACCATTTTTATGTACATATACAAAAAATGTCTAAATTTATGTAAACTTCCACAATTATCCCTACTATTAACCTATTTTTTGCAGGTTTTTAATTTTACATTCTTTATTGTAATTATTTAATTGTTATTACTTAAATTAGCACTAAAAATATATTTACTTAATTTGATTTTGATATATAATTCAATTTTAATTATATATTTAAGGTTTTTAGATAAGAAGGGTGTGGTTATTTAAGGTTTTGTCTCTTCAATTAAATTATGAGTTATTGAATTATTTCCGTATTGTGTTAAAATATGGAAATCTATCCCATTTTTAACAAATTAGAGAATATATCTCAAAGTTTAGAGAATTGTATCTCCATTAAAATTTTCTTTAGAAAATTTATTATGTATTGCTTACTCAGTCGTTAAGTATTGTATGTTGTTGACACACTACTACATCAATGACATGTGGTATTGATGTAGCATTTTTATTTTAATTAATAATATGATCGCTAGTTTGATAAGAATCGTACCCAAAAATAGAGTTGACACTATGCACATGGAATGGAAATCCAACGCCTTTAGTCATGCCCCTCCAAGTACGTAGTTCAGATTGAATCTCTTGGTCCAATATGTGAAATGAATTAACAGCTATGAATATAAGTGAAGACACATATTAATGAATAGTGAAAGTTCGATCCATAAGTCGATAGAGAAATTATATGATGAATCCTATATCAATATAAATCATATCCCTAATATAGGAAATAAATCACAAAATTAATTAATCCCTAAAATAAGGCCTAAAATGTGGGCCACTAAACAATTAAATAAATACATAAACTAAGCTCAATTACTTATAATTAACCACCATGAACTTCCTTGATAATTCTGCAGCCCAAATCTACTAAATCAACTAATTCATTTCTTAATTTCTTGGTCATAACTCTCGTCATTGGTCCATTAGGATTAGGAAGCATGGTTTTGATTTTCATCACGAACAGCGGTTCCTTAGGCACCATCAATTAAATTATTTAATATATTCTAATTTAATAGTGCATTTTATTTTTATATTTTAGACGTTTTAATTGTATTTTTATTTTTCATTAAAAAATTATTATTTCTACATTTATTTATTTATTTCTCCATTCAAATATTATTACAAAATAAAAGTATTATTAAAATACCAATATATTTTTTCAATTAATGCTTTTATTTTTGTAAATAATGTTTTAATGAAAATATAAATATCTATTTACTATAATGAAGAAAATTAAAAAATATATATCTTTTGTAAATGAATATATTTATTTTTCAACTAGTAATTTAAAAGTGTTTTCCTCAGGAAAATATATTTAAATAATTAAAATATAAAAGTTGAATTAGTTTTAGTTAAACGAATGTTTTTATTTTTCAATTAATACTTTTATTTTTAATAATATTTAAAATATATATATATATATATATATATAATTTAAAAAATAATATTTTAATTAAAATTACTATAAAAATGATAGATATAAAAATAAGAAAATATTAACAATTAAATTAGAATATATATAAAAAATCAAATTATTTTTTAAACATATGAATGGCATGTGCCACGCAGCACTTAACAGCTAAGTTAACAATGGATGATAAATTTTTTTAGCATGATTAAACTTGGGAATATTATTCCTAACAGAAAAACTTCGAATATAGTTCATGAATTCGTGAAAGATAACATTTTCCTATTTTCCCATAAAAAAATTAGAGCTTTAGTACATGTTTGATGGAAAAATAAAGGTGAAATGCCTATTACAATACAAACTATTCTAGTTTTATTAAATATATTACATACTATCAATTTTTTCAAAATATAACAAACTATCAATTTTGTTTCAAATTTATGACGAAAATAAATTCTCGCGATGGAAAGTTATGGGGCTTGTCAAAAGACAAGTCATCATTTGTAAAATTACAAGTCATTAATTCATCGTACAAATATATTACAAACTATTGTAATTTTCTCAATTACGTTACAATTTATATATAGTTCTAGATAAATATTCAAACCATCTAATTTATTTTAAATTTATAAAGGAAATATATTTAGTAACATTTTAAGGTTTTTAAAATTTAAACAAACATATAATTATAATTTAAAAATACTTTTGAAAAAATCTTGACAAATTAAGAGAAAAATGAAAAATAACACTTATTTTAATTTTCATTTTCAATTGGAAAAAAATTTAGGCAAAAACACACCTAAACGGTTTAGACGGGTTTTATCCATACCCAAATGGGTTCACTCATCCCAAATAGGGTTATTAATCCCAATTAGGTATATTAGATATGTTTGGTTTGAGTTAATGGATAAAGCCCGCATAAACCGTTTAGGCGTGTCTAACCTGAGACCTTCCCAAGAATATAAAAATCAAAATAAGTGTTTTTCATTATTCTTGCCAAAAAAAAATTATTTGTCAAGAATTCTTTAAAAATGTATTTTGAGTATAATTATATATTTATTAAAATATTTAGATTTTTAAATTATAAATAATATGGTTCCGTTATAAATTTTAAATGAATTAGATAGTTTAAGTATTTATTTAGCATACATATAGTTTGTAATATTTTTTAAAAAAATTCAATAGTTAATACATTTAATAAAATCACAACAGCTTGTAATACATTTGCATGTTAACATGTATGAATACTGACATATCGTCCGGCAAGCCATGTCAATTTTCCGTCATCAGATTTTAGTTCCCGTCATAAATTTAAACAAAATTGATGGTTTGTAAAATATTTCGATATTATGCATAATTTGAAATATATTTAAAAGAATCAAAATAGTTTGTAATATAATTGATACTCTACCAAAATTAGACAACCGAAATTGATGTATAAATGTCTCAAAACAAACAAAATGAAAGCATGAGATTAAACACAAATCATGGATCAACTTAGACTTTTTCAAAAAAGGTTTGATTTTGATCGGATTTCATTTCAAACGCAACTCTGCAGCTTTAAATACAGAAGTAATGAATCACAATGTGAATGGATTTATCTTAATATAAGCATTTAATTAACTTCTAACATTATAATCAATGTCTCTCAATACATAAACTAGAAGCTTATAATGTAAAAATAAATAAATAAAACTTGAAATTTTATTCTAAAAATACAATTCTCCAGATACCAAAAGCAACCACATTCACCAGCAAATGATGAAACAGTTCGAAACAATCAAATGCAGATTTACCTTCTCATACAGTGTATGCTTGCTGGATCGTTTCGATATCGAGCCCCTTCAGCCGAACAACAGATTCGACGTGGCCCTTCAACGTGTGCAGCTCCCGCAACCTAGCCACAGCCAAGGTGAGTAACGACGAGTTTCAAGTTAAACGAAAGCTAAGGAGAAAAAAAGTTGGACATCCTTACCGAGCTATCTCAGCTCGTCGTTTTGCTTCCTCGGCCAGCTGGTTGAGCTCGGAGAAATTGTTGGTTTCGTTGAACAATTTCGTATCTGGTACTTGCAGTCCGTGAAGGGTCCTCTGCGCGTGCGCCCATTTGAGCTCGCGCTGCTCTTTCCCGAAGTCCTTCTGCCTGGTGAAAGCAATCTGCAGTAGAAGAAACTCGGACATGAGTTTTGCTTATTCAATATAATACTACCTTCGTCTCATGCGAATTGTTACATTTCTTTTCGGCACGGAAATTAAGGACTGTGAGTATAAGTGGAATTAATATTTTATTGTTGAGTGTGAAGAAGCTGTCATTTTTGGAAGTGCAACAATTCGGCTGGGATGTCCGATTTGATAAGTGTAACAATTCGGGCGGAATGAAACGCACCCTTCTTTCGAGAACAAGATCCCAAGCTCTCCCACTGAGAGCATATCGGATGAAGAACTTTATGATATCGAGAGGAAAGTAGAAGACGATGTTGTAGAGCCAAACCACCCCGGCCCAGCCCCAACCGATCCCTTCAATGGCTGCGAAGCTCCAGTTTGCGTACACCGCGATTAGAGTAGCAACCTGAATGCAAGAAAAGTAGCTAAGAAATAAATTTTAACTGGCATGGATGGATGATAAAAGAAATGCTAACCAGTTGGGCAATCACAAATGCGACCACGAGCAACATCCCGGGGCGCTCAACAAACGACCACCTTCGCGACCTTGTAACGAAGATGAGAGCCTGACTGATAGTGCTCACTTGCAGATAGATTGCTGAGGCAAGCTTTCTGAAGTCATCATGAGCAGTTTTCTCGAGGGTTGGCACCCCGAATATTCGCTGCAAGGTTGTCGGGAGAAAGATAGAAAGAAGGTTATGCGTGCATTACGTATTCCAGCAGAAAGAAACTAAACTTACTGGAAAGAAATCTGTTTTGTATGCTGCCCAGAAGAATATGACAGTCATCATCGCCAAGTATCCGCCGAGAACAACTCCGGTCGTGAAAATCTCGGCGAGCTTCCAGCTGTCGGGGAGAGGAGATGGTTTCACTCTGTCCTTTGATATAGTCATGATGGTGCCTGCATCAGACAAGTTAGTTCCACACACGAAAAATATTTCATGCTCGAGTAGCTTTCGACAGAGAAAATATTTTAGCCATTCTTTGCTCGAAATCTAAATCGATTCATTCGGATGGAGCAGGATATGGACAGAGAGTGAGAGAGGTGGGGTGAAGAGCTAACCATCATTGAGAATAGCTATGATAAGCACCATAAAAGGCGGAAAATCGAATTCCCAGATCAGCGCTAGCAACATGAAACCAACCTGATGCAAGAAAGAGAGATATCAAACTGCTGCATAACTAGCAATCAGAACTTACAAAATGCCAAAAAAAGCAAAACGAAAAATAATAATAACGTACCACAATACGAATTGTGATCGAAACAGCATAAATCTGCGAAAGTTTAAGGGAATTCGGTAAGATCATCAAATATTTGATGCAAACAAATGAGTAGCACCAGAAAACTTGTAAAATATGCCTGGAAAATATATGTTAATAGTAGAGAGTTTCACCGTGTAGTTTTTCATCCTTTGGAAGATGGCTCGGCTGGTTAAAACAGCACTAATTATAACACTCAGTCCAGGTTCGGTAAGGACAATGTCAGAAGCACTGCGTGCTGCATCAGTGGCATCGGCAACAGCAATCCCGATATCAGCCTTCTTAAGAGCAGGAGCATCATTAACTCCATCACCAGTCATTCCACATATGTGTTTCCTTGCTTGCAGCCTCTTTACGATTTCATATTTATGCTCTAACCAATATCGACGATGAGAATACAAATAAGAACTTGAACTTCGAGAATTTGGATAGAATTCGATATTAATACTCACAAGTGAACACATAAGGTTCGAATTTGAAGGAAAGAGTACTCACCGGGGAAGACACCAGCAAAACCATCAGCTTTCTCGATGAGCTCATCAATAGGTAGAGCAGCTATAGATTCATCCCTATTCTGTCCCAGTAAAGCTGACGATGGATACATGTTCGTTCCCATTCCCAGCCTTCGCCCCGTTTCCTTTCCAATCGCAAGTTGATCGCCTGATGAAAACCAAAAACTTTGGCATTAAGTTCCTGTCATGCTAAGAGCTCTTCAACTTCAATTCATATTATGCAGAAGGTTTGATGTTAGTCTTGTGCTGCTCTAAAGAATCAGAACCCACGAAGAACAGTTGAAGCCAAAGGTTGAGAAATCGTTATCCATTAACCCACACAACAGAAAGTGGAGTCACTTGCTTCATATTTGATGGATGTAATAGAAACATTAAGATCAGATATCTCATATACCATGTGAACTGAAAAAATTACCGGACGCGTGATCATATAGCACATCGGCATTTCTTATATTTTAAACAGTGAAGCTTTACCGGTTATCATTTTGACATTTACTCCAAGATTTAGTGCCCTTCGAATGGTTTCTGCACTGTCATGTCGAGGTGGATCAAAGAGAGGCATGAGACCGATGAATGTCCATGGTCCTCCAGAACTATCTTTCGTTCCTTCTGGAACTTCCTGCGATAAAGTACGAGAATGAACACTCGAACTGCAGTCATATGATAGTTTCATACTTCGATTTCAGCATTAGAGATCGATCATCAATGCATTGTAAAACTAAATAAACACCTGATATGCCACAGCAAGCGATCTTAGTCCTCGTTCTGCAAACTTATCAATCACAGCATGAACCCTTCGTTCTATGTCCGACTTGTTGTGTGCGAGGTTCAGAATCTGAAAATTTAATTATTTAAGCATCGCCATTCAAGAACCAACGAAAAACCACATGAACAAGGTCAGACTGCACCTGCTCCGGTGCACCCTTGCTGACCCTGTGCCACTTTCCTTCACTATCTATGTAAGTCAATGCTGTCCGCTTGTCGGTGGGATTGAATGGAAGGAAGTGCACTTCTCGAATTCCAGCACGCGCCTGTTCATGGTATCATTGAAGTCAAATTTGCAGAATAATTCAAAATATGGTTCAACTTCAGGCAGATAAAGTGTCAAGAGCTACCTCCTTTGGATCGGCCAGCATTCCTACGATAGCAGCATCTATAGCATCCTGGTTTTCTGTTCGCGAAGCTCTAGCTGCCATCAGAACAACAGTATCTGGATCAACACCCTTGGCGAAAACCTGTAAGACACGAGTAGACAAAGCCGAAGCTAATTAAGAATCGATTTAGTAGCATAGATGCATCCAAATCATCAATAGGGGACCGTGATCAGCAGACCTCGATGAGATTCTTATCAACGGTAAGTTTGTTCAGTGTCAGAGTCCCGGTCTTGTCACTGCAAAGCACATCCATACCCGCCATCTCTTCTATAGCAGTCATTCTCTTTGTTATAGCTCCCTGTAAGTAGTAGTAGTAAAAAATCTCATTGAGTTACGCTAAAAATGGATAGGCCGGAAACCGGTACAATCCCAAGAATCAAGAAAACCTGTTGAGCCAAACGATGAGAACCAATGGCCATTGTAACTGAGAGGACAGTTGGCATGGCAATGGGAATGCCTCCAATGAGAAGAACAAGAAGATTGTCGATACCAGGGCGGTATTTTCGGTGTTGAATAGGATACATAACTATTATCTCTATAACCATCCCAACAGCAATAGAGCATATACAAAAGTTTCCAATAGCAGTCAAAACCTAAGAAGTAGAACATTGAAACAAGATAAGCAAAAATTATGCTTCAAAACAGATAATATAAATCCATATCAACTACGAAAGGCTCATGCACCGTGCCTTTTGGAAGTGCCCGACTTGATTAGTTGAATCGACGAGGTGAGCAGCCTTTCCGAAGAAGGTGTGAACACCGGTTGCAATAACAACAGCTTCAATCTCTCCCTGTTTGCAGGTGGAGCCGGAGTAGACACCATCCCCCGGCCCCTTTGTCACCGGAAGGGACTCCCCTGTCAAAGCTGACTGCAAATCACATTATAAGATCACCAATTAAACACGATCTCAAACTCCGCGAGCAGCTAACGAAAAACACACACACCTGATCAATTTTGAGAGGGTCGCCTTCCAGCAGCCGAGCATCAGCAGGAATGATATCTCCAAGTTTAATACTAATAACATCTCCAGGCACCAATATCGAAGCTTCTTCCTCGCTCCACCGCCCATCTCTGAGAACCTTCACAAGACAACCACAGATCAAGTAAGCACCATAGACGCGTAAAATTAAACCGGAGTTCCATGGGAAGAAGATATCGAACTTTGGCTTTCGGAGCAAGACGAGCCATGAGAGCAGCTGCTGCATTGCCAGCATTGTTCTCCTCGATAAAACTAATTGTTGAGTTGATGAAGAGCAAGGTGATGATACCCACAAAGTCCTGCCAATCCGGAGGCTTTCCCTACAATGTTCAAATCACGGGTTAGTGTTTACTCATTAGAAAGCACCCTTTAGAAAAACTGGGCCTAGGGATATTGTCCTTACTCCTCCATTAGCAAGGGCAATGGCCATGATAGCTGCAGCTTCCATAACCCATGAAAGAGGATTCCACATAAACCCTAAAAACTTCAAGAATTTACTCTCCTGAGGAAGCAGAAAACCTTGGATTTAGAACAAGAAACAGGCTTCATCACTGAAACTCCATCAAAGAGCAAGTTTTTTGTGCATAAATAGATTCTTAAAAATAAAAAACAGCATATTTAGAGCTAAACGAGCCAACTCCTCGTAGATGGACAAAGCAACAAACAAATTCCAAGAAATTGAAGGGCAATGGTGAAAATTGAAAAAAACGAAACTTCAATTAACAAGGAGCACCTTCTTCTCCTCAAGCTTGTTATGCCCAAAAATGGACAGCCTCTCTTCAGCAGCCTCACTAGTAAGGCCATCTCTTGTACATCTCAGATTCTCAAACACCTCATCAATGGGGATATTTTCCTGCACACAAAAGCATTAGAAAACAACTTAAACCCAAAAATCAAGACATCCCACAATCAACAAATTATTAAACTCCATTGGTCAGATCCATTACCAAGTCCACTATCTCCCTCAAGACAGCATCAAGAACTTCAGGCTTCTCCGTTCCCATCCTCAAAAAACAAGAACTCCTCTATTAGTAAAGAAAATTTTCCTAAATCAAATCGCTTGTTGAAGAAACACCATGGGCAAAGAAAAGAACTGACGAGGCAGCATAAACTTCTCCAACTAAATGAAAACAAACGCAGCCCACTTGAAAAAGATAAGGGATTTATAGCATTATCATATCCCAAATTTGAAAGCAACAAGATATGAGGCCAGCCCACCAGCTCCAAATCTACAAACAGTGGTGACAGTTATAGCGGTGCATTTCTCATTATTATATATATGTATTCGTAAAATTCCAATGGAAACGTTTCTTTCCTTGAACTAGTTGATTTAAGAAATCAGTTACAAAGGTTGAATTAACTAATAAAAACTAAAACTTTCTCTGTAAATATGAATGTTTTGCCAGCTTTTAGGTACTCAAGCAGTAATTTTTTCACCTGCAACAGTTGCTAAAGAGCGTAATTACTATAAAGAGTGCAAACAGATTACTTTGAAGTGTGTCGTCTTCTTTGTTTTGTATTTACTCTAAAGCCCAAAAAACAGAGTTTTGGATTCGAAAAGATTTGGTTTTGTTGGCGATGGATAGATGAAAACCGGAATGAGCAAACCATAAACCACATAGCAGTGAAAAAAACTTTTTGGATAGAGGAAAAGTTCAATTTTATCTTCAATAATATGCAAATTTTTTTAAATTTATCCTAAATTAATTGGATACTTTAATTAAAATTATATAAATGTATTTCAAACTAAATTAATTGGATACTTTAATTAAAATTATATAAATGTATTTCAAACTTTTTTTTTCCGGAAAAATATATGCATTTTCTGAAATCCGATACAATAACTTATCATACTGAACATTTCAACACAAAAACTCAATTCAACTTGGATTTTCGTTAATACAATTAGCTTTCTCATGATCGAAAAAATAGTTTCAGATGTATTTGCATGGTTTAAAATCATTTTGGTATTTATCTAAACATTCGAATAGTTCGGGACAAATTAAAAGAAAATTGTTAATAGTTAATGATATAATTGAATCTTTTGCAATATAGATAACGTAGTTATCAAATTAAAATTCGCAAAATAAATCTTTACTTTAAAAATGCTCATAGTTTGGTATTGTATGGAGAATTTATTTTTTTAACTTTAAAATATTTCAATTTTAAAGAATTCATCTTTTATATTTTTAATTAATAATTAAATTATTTTTTAAATTTTATGTTAATAAAACTCCATTAAAAAAATAGTTTGCTTGATTAAAAGAAAGCATGAGTATTTAGTTTAAACTAATGAAATAACTTTTTAATTTAACCCCCTAATATATGTTTTTAAATAAATAAATAATTAGTCAAAATTCAATAGTAAAAAATTTATAATTATTATACATTGTGACATCATACCTTTCATATTTTAAGCTTTTAACCTGAAAAGACTGAAAAAAAAGGTTTATGAAAGATAAAGCAAAAGTAGAGTGTGTGAGGTGACATTTTACAATATTTTCAACTAAAATAAGTCATCATAGTCAGTGATGACTGTTTTTTTGTCTTTAAATTTCAACTTTGTTTCAACTATTATTTTCTTGTCTTCCCTTTTTCTGTCTCAAAAAAGAATAAAATTAATTTTATGACCTTCCAATTTCCAAAGGGGAAAAGAAAAGTTCAAGATTTAGTTGATAAAAAGCGAAAAAGCATATTGATAAATTCTTTAGATAAAAAGCATATTATTAATAATTGTTAGAGTTAAGCATTTGATTATTTCATTTTATTTTAGTAATAAAATAATTGAATTAAAATAATCAATTTTTTTATTTAATCGAACGAACCGAATCTACTAATTTTTTAAAAAGATAATAATCCATTATAATTGTTCCTGTTATATTATAGGAAAATTGTCGATTCATGACTTATAAGATAGTTTAATTATTGATTCAGGATTCGAAAGATTAAATAATTCTCAATCCAGGACCTGATATTGAGGTGCTGGATTGAGAATTATATGATCTTTCGGTTCTGGATTAAGAATTTTTTTATCTTTTAGGTTCTAAATTGAGAATTAATCTTTCAGGTCCTTAATCGATAATTAAACTATTTTTCAGCTCGTGGATCGATAAAACTCCTTTATTTTATTATATAATAATGTGAAGGCAAAGGTGGGTAAAAAAAATTATTGGGGCAAATGTGTGTAACATGGGTGCAAATAACCACCACTTTTCATTTCTTTTAAAATTGATATTAAAATATAAAACTTTAAATGCATAAAATATTTAAAGTTAAGATTTTTATTCCTTTTTATTATGAACAACTTTTTTAGGTTGATGAATGAGCCAAATATAGTGCATTTTAAATGCGAAGAATTTTATACACATCATTTTTATTTGAGATCAAACATGGGTGCAAGGAAATCTTTAAAACTTTATAATGTAAGCTTCATTCAGTGAATTCAACCCCCTTAATTCATGACTATTGTAAGTAAATAAAGAATTTTAATCAATTGGGTCTTCAAAATTGAGATTTATTAAGCACTTTTATATACATAATAATAATTATTATTATTATATATATAATATTGTCAAACTCTAGATGAGACGGTCTCATCATTTTTATTGTAAGATAAATTTAATAATGTATTTAATTTATTGAAATGATATATATCTTTATTGCAAATGATGTATTTCTTTGTTGCAAATAATTTGATTTTTTACACAGAAAAAAATAATATATGAAAAAATAAAATAATATATTTAACTTATTGAAATTATGTATTAACGTTCACCTCACAATAAAATATGGTGAGACCGTCTCTAAGAAAACCGGCATGAGATCCTATGTCCCACTTTTTGTGTTCCACTCCTTGTTCCACTATTAAAATTATTATTTTTTATTTAATATTTTTTTATAATCTTAATTCAATATGATTTGGATTAATTTTATAAGTTCAACTATAGGATTTATCCCACCCAATTAGGATATAAAATATTTTTTTTAATTATATTTCAGTTTTTGACTGAAATTTGATTATTAAAATTGATTATGTTATAACTATAATTTGTGTTCTTATAAAATTTTGATTTTTATTCTTATAAATCAATTAGACTATATTGTATTATACTTGATTTTTATTTTTATAAAATTATAATTTAAAATTAATAATCAAAATTGTTGATGCTCGTTTATTTTGGAGATTATTTTTTATAAGAATACTAAATTGAAATATTGCGAAGTAATAGATGCGCAATAAATGAGTAAGAATAAACCGTAATTGTAGAGCTGAAAGTATTGGAATTGCTTTAATACTGTATTAATTGCTTGTTTGCATGTGTCTTTTACAATAAATGAGGATCCTATTTATAGGAATCCAACCGAGCTAAACAACCCTTCGCTAACAGATACAACTCTTCAGGTGAATGGACGTTCCGAATGGCCACATCCCTTGTGTTGAGCTGCCTCAATTAACACCTCCCCAAGCTTATGATTCGAGCTCTTAGCTCAGACGAATCCATCTATGAGAAGCAATCCTTTAGTTGAGAAGTCTGTTTGAAGTTCAGCTCGGCGAACAAGGAGCTCGGTCAATTACGAGATCGAGCTCGAAAATTATCATCATCATACATCCTTGTTTATATTTCTTCTTTTTGGGCTTCCTGTCTTATTGGACTCCAAAATGGGCTTGCTCATTTTTGGGTCATAACAACAGCCCCCCGGCTTTCGTCCGAACTGCTTGGAGTTCGGCGAAGCCGAAGTAGATAATTTCAATGATTCCTTTTCCTGCGCAAAATTACAAAAAGAATAGATTTTCCCTACCTCGAATTCGTATTTCGAGGATGTTCAGGAGAAGATTTTTCCCGTATCGTGAGACTTAGCTCGACGAATTTTAGGGATATTTGTTTTTTATTTCGGGTATCCGCGAAGCTCGTGGTTCGACTTACGATTATCCCTAGTCCACGGTTGGCTAAACCCGACATATTCTACAAAGGATGCCCCTTGCAGCTTTTGAAAATGATAAGTGATCTCTCACAAATCAATCGAGGAGCGACCTCGGACCCATGGGTATGCTATGCCGAATTAGACCCTGGCTGTTTACTGGGTTATTTGTTTCGGATTCATAGCCTTCGAGAAACTTTTACAGATAGAAGTTTTGTTGACTTCGATATCTTAAGTTCCTCGGAATTTGGTGGCTGACCCGGCCAAGGGCGTCAATGCCTGATTTCTCTTCTTTTATTGTAAGAGCTCAAAATTTGAGCTTTTTGAGTTCGAGCATATTTAGCTCGAATTATAAATTTTTACAGCCCATAGAACGGTTGAAATTCTCCGAGGCGGGAAAAAATAAAATTTTGAATTTTGAATTTGGACAGGTGTCAAGCATTCATTGGCGGAGCTCGAAAGTCGCGCACAATTTTTGAGAATAATTTCTCTATAAATAGCCTGAGTTCCTTCATTTCAGTTTTTACTTTTACCTTTCGCACCTCGTAAATTCACCTCGGAACAGAACTTCAGCCGAACTTCTCACTGCTCGACCTTGGGGTTAGTATATAACTTGTAAATCTCGAACCTCTCCTTTTATTTTTATAAAGAATGAGTTCTAGCAATAGCTCGAGCGATAGCAGTGGTAGCTCGTATTATAGTTCTGAATCCGAGGTTAGTAGTAGGTTAATTGAGGACATATTTGCTGAAAATCCTGATAATGAGATAGGAACCGAACCGAACCTCGAAGCCCCCAGGCCTTCGAATAGGGTAGAGAATACTCTTGAAATTGCCGAGGTCGAAGATCAACATTCCTCTTTTGACCTTTCCTTAGAGCACTCCGCAGGTTTATCCCTGGGTGTTTTTCCTCCATTATATGACCGAGATATCGTAGGTAGTTTGAAGTTTATTCCCTCGGACCTTGATCGCATAAAACTTGATGGGATTTTCTCCCTTCGAGGACTATCGAATAGATTAAATACGATAGCCCCTGATTCTGACCAACGAGCCCATCATCCGCCACTCGGCTTTATGGCTTTTTCAGCTCGTTTCTTTGAGTTCGGTATTCGTCTTCCCCTTCATCCATTTTTTTTAAGTATTTTAGAATACTACAACTTGGCTCCCATACAGCTCTCGCCCATTGCATGGTGCCACATGCTCGGTACATACCTACTTTTCCTAGATGCTGGGTTAGAAGAACCGACCTTAACCGAGTGGAATGATCTGTATAATTTAATTACTATGAACGGAGAATCATATTATTACTTTTCAAAGCGCTCACATCACCATTCCCCCATGATTACGGGGACGAAGTCGAATTCAAAGAAGTGGATCCAAGAATTCTTCTTCGTCCAGATCCCCAGTGATTATCCCGGGCTGAGTGGGGTGCTCCGTACTCCAAATAGTATGTGTCGTATGCTTTCTTCAAGCTCGGAACTTATTTCTTATTACTCATCATTCCTTCTTTTTCATGTTTGCAGGGCATAGGCGAGAGAATATCCCGGAGTATTGCTCGAACCGAATTCAAAAGGCTTTTAATCACCCGGTTCGGGATTTTGAAACTCTCCGCCGAGGTCGAACCTTGGGCATAGAAGGTTTGGCGATCCCATGGAGCGCCTTACCCCCGAAGAGCTGATCAAATTCCAGGAGGAACAACAGAATAAGAAGAGCATGGGGAGGAAGAAGAAGACTCAAGTCCCCAAAGGACAAGGCCCCAGCTCGGCCATAGTCAAGGTGCCCACACCGGGTGACGGCCCATCTGGTGCCAAAATTACTTCCCCTGGGCAAGATATTCGAAAGAGGGGAAGAGGTGAGGAGTCTACCGAGGCCCCAGAGGATCGTCCTCTTATTCGGCGAACGAAGAAGGACAAACAAAATGTTGTCCCCGCCGAGAAAGATATCTACGATCTAACTGCTGGAGAGGGCGAAACAACTTTGGTGCATTGGCCGGGGAAGGAGACCGAAACCGAGCTGGAGACCCCGGCTTATAAAGAAGCTCGGTTGAAAGCAGTCGAGTCAATCCACTCTTTTGCCGACTTGCTTTTCAAGGGTCCTCCATGGCCAACAAAGTCCGTGGCTCGAGCTCGTCATTTTGATAATGCCCAGATGTGTTTGATGGTAAGTCCTTATGATCCGAGGTTCATTTATTTGGTTATATCCCTCGACCATTTATTCACTTCTGTTTGTATTTATGTGCTGATCAGGGTCTTTGCGGTATGGCGGAAGATTATAATGAATGCTTCCGAACTCTTCAAGGTGAACGCAAAGACCTCATCCAGGCCGAGAAGGATAGGAACGAGGTCCTCAAAGAGAGGGATCATCTTGTCACCGAGCTGTCGGTTGCCACTGCGGAGCTTAAAGCTTCGCAGGACTTGGTTGAGAAATTAACCAGGGACCAACAATCGGCTGCTGAAGAGCTGGCCCGATTTAGGGACCGCACCGGCAAACTCTCCGAGGACCTCCAGGCCAAGGTGCAGGCCAGAAAAGAGACTGAAGTCCAGCTGAGGTCGGAATTGGATCAGGTTAGGGCCGAGCTCGACTCGGTCCGAGATTCGGGTGCAGGCTTAAACTTTACTCGGCTGCTTTCGACTCCTGTTGGTGCATCAACATTCAAAATGATGGAAGATCTCATTCGGAGGAAGCTTAGATCTGCCATCTCTGCCCAGCATCCGGAGCTCGACGTGGGGTTTATCTATTCGACCCCAGCTGCTTTCGAGGACGAGCAGGGGGAAGATGAGAACCCAAATGATGAAGTCTTCTCGAAGCAGTTGGAAGATAGCCTCCACCCTGACGAGCAGGCCAATCCTGATAATCAGCCGAACCCGGATCTCGACCAAACTGGATCCAATCCGACTTCTTAAAAACAGAATTTGTACAACTCTTTTTTTTTACGGTTGTAAAATTCTCTTTTTGCAAGGATGTGGTGCCTTTAATGAAACATCCTTCTCTTTCTCTCAATTGTTGTTTATGTATTTTAGTAGCTCGAACAAACAATTAATCTTGAGAGGCTCGAAAAGAATAAAATTTGAGAGTAGCTCAATAAGACAATTTGCAGAACAATAAACTTTATTTATTGATGTATTGCACCTCAAATCAATTGAATCAAGATTCAAATTGATTTTACAACTTGACAAGCTCGAACTAGTAATACAAATTATGATCTTTGCTAGAATATTCTCTCGAATTCGAGCTATTCCTTCGAAATCCTTCAGAAGTAATACTTTTTCAAGTATTTGACGTTCCATGCATTCAGAATATCTTTCCCCTCGGGAGTTTTTAGTCGGTAGGCTCCATTTCCAACGATCGAGCTGATTATATAAGGTCCTTCCTAGTTCGGCCCAAATTTTCCTGATTTGAGCTCTTGTGTATTTTGGAAAACTTGTCTTAAGACCCAATCTCCTACTCGGAATGCTCTCAGTCGAACTGACTTATTGTAGAATCTTTCCACTCTTCTTTGGTTTTTCATCATTCGGCTAGATGCCTCCATTCTTTGCTCGTCTAACAACTCTAAGGATTCGAAGAGTTTATTTTGATTTTGTTCTTTGTCAAACAGCTCGACTCGTGGGCTTCTTTGGATAACCTCGACTGGTGATACTGCGTCGACCCCATATGCCAATGAAAATGGAGTTTCACCCGTAGCTGTCTTGAATGTAGTTCGGTATGCCCATAAGATTGCTGGGAGTTCCTCGACCCATGCTGATTTTCTGGCTGTTAGTTTTCTTTTCAAGATATTGATGATGGTTTTGTTAGAAGACTCAGCCAGTCCATTTGCCTCCGGATACCTTGGTGTAGAAAATAATAGACGAGCTCCAAGGGTTTCGCAATATTCCTTGAATTTCTTGCTTGTAAATTGTCGCCTGTTATCAGTGATTATTTCCCGAGGTAGTCCAAAACGACATACTATATTTTTCCATACAAAATTTATCATCTCGGTATCTCGTTCTCTAGACAATGGCTCGGCCTCGACCCATTTTGTGAACGAGTCGGTGGCAACCACGAGATATTCCTTTTGCCCTGGAGCCTTAGGTAGCTTTCCCACAATGTCGATCCCCCATCGACAGAATGGCCATGCTGGAGTGTTTGAATGAAGTGGCTCGGCGTGTAGATGTGTTGAGTTTGCAAACCTTTGGCAACTATCACATTTCCGAACTACCTCTTCAGCATCTTTTTTGAGTGTGGGCCAATAGAATCCTGCCGTAATGGTTTTGTGGGTTAAGCTCCTCGATCTTGAGTGATTCCCGCAACTGCCGGAATGTACCTCGGCTAAAATGGGAATTCTATCCTCTTCGGATACGCATTTTAGTAGAGGTCCTTGGAAAGATCTTCGGTAGAGCTGCTGATCTATTAGAGTGAAACGAGCCACTTTTCGAGCTAACCGGGCGGCCTCGGTCTTAGATTGTGGTAGAGCTCCGGTAGTTAGATATTCCACAATTGGATTCATCCATGAATTTTGTTCATTGTTAACTGGACAAATCTCCATTGGTTCGTACTCCCGGTCTCGAGTTGCCGGCCAAAGTGCCACGGTTAATGGGATAGCTCGATTTCCTCTATACCCTACAGTTGCTGCTAGGTTAGCCAGAGCATCTGCATGCGAATTTTCTTCCCGAGGTATGTGGGAGACCTCTACCTCTTCGAATTTTGATTCGAGCCCTTTAGCCGTCTCGTGGTAGGCTTGCATTCTGGCATCCCTTGCTTGGAATTCACCTCGGACTTGGTTTACCACCAACTGTGAGTCTGACTCGATTTTCAGCCTTTTTACTTTTAGATCGAGGGCCAATTGGAGGCCAGTGATAAGTGCCTCGTATTCGGCTATGTTATTTGTAGTTCGGAACTCAAAGTGGATAGCTCTCTCAATTACCCATCTTTCGGGGGATATGAGTAATATCCCTGCTCCACTCCCCCTAGAATTACTGGAGCCATCAATGCATAGGGTCCATAATTATGTACTATCTGATATTGGACCGAGCTCCACTTCGGCAATCATTTGGAGTTCGGGAGTGTAGTCTGCAATGAAGTCTGCCAATATTTGTGACTTGATGGTATTTCGCGGCTCGAATTTGAGGCCATAACCCCCGAGCTCGATTGCCCACTTCATCATTCGTCCAGATAGATCAGGTTTTGATAGAACATGCCTGATTGGAAACGAAGATACCACTTTAATTAGATGTGATTCGAAGTAAGGTCTCAACTTCCTCGAGGCCATCACAAGTGCTAAGACGAGTTTTTCTAGGGCCGAATATCTAGTCTCTGTATCCAACAGAGTTCGGCTCACATAATAGATCGGATGTTGATTTCCATCTACTTCTCTAATTAGTACCGCGCTGACGGCTTTCTCCGAGACAGCCATATACAATTGTAACTCCTCATTGGACTCGGCTTTATTCATCACTGGTGGAGTTGTTAAATATTGTTTTAGCAAGATGAGTGCATCGTCACATTCTCTTGTCCATTCGAACTTCTTCGATTTTTTAAGAAGAGAGAAGAACGTGCTGGTTCTATCAGAGTATCTTGCTATAAATCTGCTTACTGCAGCAAGTTTTCCGATCATCCTTTGTATATCCTTAACGCTCTTGAGGGGTTGGATATTTTGGATAGCTCGAATTTGTACTGGGTCGGCCTCGATTCCTCTTCGACTTACTATATAGCCGAGAAATTTTCCCGAGGTGACTCCGAACGTGCATTTGGTTGGATTCAACCTCATGTTGAATTCTTGCAATATTTTGAAGACCTCGGTCAAATGTTGCAGATGCTCTTCGAAATTATTTGACTTCACCAAAATGTCATCGATATAGACCTCCATGGTTCGGCCAATTTTGTGCTCGAACATCCGGTTCATTAGTCGTTGATAGGTCGACCCAGCATTTTTTAAACCGAATGGCATGACCTTGTAACAATAAATTCCTTGATTGGTCATGAAGGCTGTTTTTTCCTCGTCTGATGGATACATTTTGATCTGGTTATAACCCGAGAAAGCATCCATGAAGCTCATAATGCCGAATCCAGCTGTTGCATCGACGAGCCGGTCGATGTGTGGAAGTGGGAAAGGATCTTTGGGGCATGCTTTATTTAGATCAGTGTAATCTACGCATACTCGATTTTTGCCATTCTTTTTCTTTACCACGACCACATTGGCGAGCCATTCGGGGTATTTTACTTCCCGGATAAAACCAACTTTTAATAAATTTCGAACTTCCTCGGCAATGGCTTCGTTCTTTTCTGGAGCAAACCGTCTTCTCTTTTGCCGCACCGGCCTATGATTCGGATCAACTCGGAGTCGATGACATATGACCGAGGGGTCAATCCCGGGCATGTCTTCGTGGGAGAATGCAAAATTTCCTCGATTATGAGTTAGCAAGTCCCGCAGTTCGGTATTTTGAACTTCGGACAATCTTTCCCCGACAAAAGTTGTCCGAGTTGTGTTTTGGGGATCTATGCTAACTTCCGAGCTGCTTTCCACTGATTCGGATTCCAGCATGTGTACAATCCAAAGTGTTACTTCGTAGCAGCTTCTTGATGCTAATTGGTCTCCTCGGATAGCTCGGACCCCCCATGGTGTTGGAAATTTTATCATTTGGTGGTAAGATGAGGGGACGACCTTCATTGCATGAATCCAAGGTCGACCGATTAGCACATTATATGCCGAGGGGGCATCTACTACTTGAAAACGTGTTGCCAAGTTTACTCATTCGGCGAAAACTGGAAGATCGACCTCGCCAAGGGAGTTTAGTTTTTCACCGCTGAATCCAACCAGGGTGATTGGATTTTCTATAATGTTTTTATCCGAGATCCCCATATTTCAGAGAGTTCGGAGAAAAATTACATTAGAAGACGCCCCGGTGTCAACGAGGATTCTCTTGACTTGACAATTCGCTATCATTAGCGAAATGACGAGGGCGTCGTCGTGGGGGTGCCGAGCTCCTGCTTCGTCCTCGGCTCCAAAGCATATTTCGTGTGGGAAGGCTTCAATCTGATGCACAGATTGATTTCTTAATTCTCTGCAGTGTCTTTTTGCAGCATTCCGCGAAGATCCGGTCATGGACGAGCCCCCAGTGAGGACGTTGATGACCCTTTGAACTTTGGGTTGCTTTGGCTCCTCGAGGAGAGGCTGCTTATTTGCTCCTGTTGCCGGAGTTTGGTTGTCTCGTACTCCCCCAGGCTTCTTGTTTCTCGTCCAGACTTTCCTTTTGTTCGAAGTCTTTGGACAAGTTAATAAACCTTCGGCCAGAAGCCGATCTATTTCTCTTTTTAGATCCCGGCAGTCATCAGTTTGATGACCATGATCTTGATGGAACTCGCAATAAAGCGAGGTATCTCGAAGCTCAGGTCGAGCTTGCATTTTTCTTGGCCATTTGACCAAGTTTCCTATTTTACACATCTCTCGAACTGCTGCTCGGGGAGATATTTTTTGTTCGGTTTGGGGGGCTGCCGATACCACCTTCATCCCCTGTTTGGATGATTCTGCCCGAGCTGGGTAGGGCTGGTATCGACTGCTCGTCCGAGCTGTTTCTTGTTTCCTGTCAACATGGCCGGTTGACTGTTTGTTCTTATTTCTTTGACCTAAGTTCTCTTCTTCAACTTCTTGCCGAATTTGTGCTTCGGCTCGTAATAATACCTCGACCATACTTGAGCATGGATATTTTACTAGTTTCCAGAAGAGGCCAGAGTTTCGACGAAGCCCCTTCTTGAAAGCCGACACTGCCGTTTCTTCTAGGCAGTTAGGTATAGTTACTTTTACCGAGTTAAACCTCTTCAAGAAGTCTTGAAGGGACTCATTCTCCTTTTGGACGATTGAATAGAGGTCGTCCGACCTTCGTGGGGCTCTCCTGCTGCTCGAAAAATGTTGTACGAAAGACTCGTGCAGCTCGGCAAATGATGATATCGAGCCGGATTTCAAATGCATATACCATTGCATGGCCGGCCCTTCCATGCATGCTCCGAAGCTCCTACACATACAAGCTTCTCGTGGCTGTTCGGGAATAACAGCCATTTGCATCTTCATTTTATACAGAGTGATGAACTCGTCTGGGTCGATTTTTCCATCATATGCTTTGATGGTCGGCATTGTGAAACGAGATGAGAGTTGGATAGACGAAATCCTTCGAGTGAAGGGAGAATCTGCATAACTCTCAAGTGGTATGTTTGTTGGGGGGGGCAGGGGCCCCAGGAATCAATGACATGAATTTTTGCATTTGCTCGAGCTGTTTTTTGAGCAAACGAATTTGATTCTCCGAGCTACTGTCGTCGGAGGGGACCCAACTACTCTCCTGCTCCGTGGGAGCTTGGGAGCTTGCCTCCTCGTGTTCGCTCCGATGGACTCTCTCCTCGGTCTGTGCGTTGCTTTGGCCATCATTATTTACTAAGGCCAGCTGTCGTCTCAGGTTCTCGGCCTCCAGAGTGATTCTGCAATTTTTCTCTTGGAGGTTTCGGAGGTTCTCTTCTCGCCTTTTGAGTTCGGCCTCGAACTCAGCCACGCTCTGGAACACTCCGCGTCCGTGCTGATAATTGTTACTGTTGTTACCTTCCATATTGTTTTCAATCTTTCTTTCTTATTGGCCCTCCTTCTAGCGCCAGTTGTTGATGCTCGTTTATTTTGGAGATTATTTTTTATAAGAATACTAAATTGAAATATTGCGAAGTAATAGATGCGCAATAAATGAGTAAGAATAAACCGTAATTGTAGAGCTGAAAGTATTGGAATTGCTTTAATGCTGTATTAATTGCTTGTTTGCATGTGTCTTTTACAATAAATGAGGATCCTATTTATAGGAATCCAACCGAGCTAAACAACCCTTCGCTAACAGATACAACTCTTCAGGTGAATGGACGTTCCAAATGGCCACATCCCTTGTGTTGAGCTGCCTCAATTAACACCTCCCCAAGCGTATGATTCGAGCTCTTAGCTCGGACGAATCCATCTATGAGAAGCAATCCTTTAGTTGAGAAGTCTGTTTGAAGTTCAGCTCGGCGAACAAGGAGCTCGGTCAATTACGAGATCGAGCTCGGAAATCATCATCATCATACATCCTTATTTATATTTCTTCTTTTTGGGCTTCCTGTCTTATTGGACTCCAAAATGAGCTTGCTCATTTTTGGGTCATAACAAAAATAATGGAACACCAAGTGAAACACAAATGTAGGACAGAAGATTTGATGCCAAGAAAACCAACTCTATAATATTTACTTTTATGTTTGGCATAAGTTAGTTTATCAAAATAAAAATAATAAATAATGATTGATCTATTTATTTATTTTTTTAAAAAAAATATTTAAATATATTAATATTTTAGTTGCGTAAATAATCGAAAATCTTATTCGTTTGGAGGAAAACGAAAGAGGGGAGGTGGGGCCGGGATTCATGTGGCGCATGTAGGCTAATAGTAGACAAGCGCGTATGGTCGACTTGGCAGCATTAATTAAAGGTAGAGAGAGAAACATAGAAATTAAATTAGGGCACATGACATTTGTCTCCTTCTCATTAACAAAGTACGTCCGTACTGCCCCTTCCACCTCAAAATTTGTCTTCATTTTTTTTTTTTAATTCACTTTATGAATGTTTGTTATATATATACATACACATAAAAATAATAATGGGAATAATTTGATGATTGTGATCACCCCTAACTCTAAATGTAACCCAAGATAAAAAGGAATTGTGGGAACTCTCTATTTTAGTATCTTCTTCTTTTAGACTCTATTTAATTCA
This sequence comes from Plectranthus barbatus, assembly GCA_026898455.1. Lineage (NCBI taxonomy): Eukaryota > Viridiplantae > Streptophyta > Magnoliopsida > Lamiales > Lamiaceae > Plectranthus > Plectranthus barbatus. Next base: position 114,532 of record JAPKLW010000122.1, on the reverse strand, counting down.
CATCTTTCACTTATGCTACATATAAGATGGTAATTCGTACAGTTTGAATTCTTCTCGTGTGGATCCCTTAATTATTTAATCTATTAAAGCATAATTTGTATTCGTTCCTATAAAGAAATGTTAAATTTATATCCAAATTCGATCCGTTAAAGTTCAAATTCAATCCGATAAGAACCCGGAAAATTATGAAATCAGATAACAATTCGATAAATTCAAAATTATCAAATAAAATTTGATTGAAAAACATAATAATTTGAACAAAAAAAATGTGCAACGGAGAACGGCGTAAATCAAGATTACATAAAAGTAACATGTTGGGGTCCGACTCGAGCTCGGCCCAGTAAGAGGCCCGTTTCGTGGCCCAATTGACTTCAGTGAAGGACCAACGGCAATACTAGCCCGTCCAAATTGCAGCGGCCCAGTTCGCAAGGACCAGAGCCCACCACAAAAACAATCCGACAGGCCAAAAAGCAGTTCGGTCAAGATAGAAGGCAATCCGATGGTCGAGGAGGGGGCTCGATAGACGTACATCGACCTGCCCCAGCGGCCACCCAACGGTCAAAGAGGAACAACGGATACATAACGTCTAGTTCGCGAGATTTTCGGAAGGCTCAACCGCTACGAGGCCAAACCACCCCGATTTCCCCGGAAGACGCCCCTCAACCACTCGGCAAAGTTTGCGGTAACCCTAAACCTAGTCGCTTCCTATAAAAGCCACATATATGCGCCAATTTCTGTACCGGTCACGCATCCTACAAGATAGCTAAAACTTTGTACCCTAAATAGCAGTTCAATAGCTTGAGACCTTAATCTGTGTAACTCATAGGCGGTCGTTCTATGCCATCATATATTTGATATTGGTTCTATTTCTTAATTTAGTCCGTTTTCTATAGTATTCATTTATTTTTCATGTCATTTCCGGCCTATTTGTCGTAAAGTTCTCGGGCTCCGTATCCATTATGATCGACCCTCAACATAACCTAAACCTAAACATTAAAATTATATTATTAAATATTATATTTAAATCAATAAATAAAAATAAAATTAATTTTATAATAATTTATTAATGGATCTCCGAATTTGTTTTGTAACCGATCCGAATCCAATCTGATTAATGGATGATTTGATCTAATCCGGATCCGATCCAAATATGATTCAAAATTTTTAGTGTTCTTATTGTGTTGATCTGATAATAATTCGTATCCGACAAGTCTCGATCCATATTCGTTACTACCGTGCTGATTTATATTGAATTATTAAATCGTATAAAAAATTATCACCCAAGTTAGTTAACACCATCCCATACATATGAATTCTCTTGGGTTCCATTAGGGTCGGGTGATATAATTAAATCGTCCAATCAAAGATTAATTTAAATCTAAGATTATATATAATTTTAATTCGGGTAGCGATTTAGTTTGATTTCAATCTGGGAAAAAAATTAAACTTAAAACTTAAGAAACCTAATATGTGTCTTTATTTTATATTTATGTTTAATGAATTAAATGTGTGGCTTATGTTTGATGTGTTCTACAAATTGTAGCATGAATATAATGTAAAATCTTATTTTAAATAATCAAAATGAATGTAGGTGATAGCCTGAAAGGTGTAAGAATTATTATTCTGATAATGAAAGAAAATAAACAACATTTATGATGGAGAGTGAAACTATGGATATAACAATTAATGCTTGGGAAAAATGAATGAAATTAAATGCATATAAAGTAAAGAGTAATACCACAATAATGTTTCATGTATATTTATGTCTCAAATGGTTTGCATTGGCTCCTCCTACTCCCATCAAAATTACAGACCACCCTTTACTTAGGAGTGGGAATAAGCTAAAAGAAATTGAGTTTTGGGTCATAGACTCATAGGTCTAAGTCATTATAATTTTTTAAAAATACCATGTTTTGTTATCTATAGTAAATCTTTTTATAAACTTATGGTTGGTCTTTTTAATAAAATAGACTTGATTTCTAGCTTATATAAGGTATATTGGAACTTATTTTAAATTTATAATATATATTTTATTTTTAAATTGTAAATATATTATATAATTTTAATAACAAATATATTTAATAGTTAATTAAATATACTTTTTATTTATCACTCATAAATATATTTAATCAATTATATAATATATGATTGTTTAAATAGGACAGCCTATTAGTTTAATAGGCTTATTCTGAGCATAAGCCCGAGTCTGATTAATTAAATAGGATTTTAAATAATCTAAGTCTGACCTATTTATAAAATAGAACTAGTCTAATTTGACCTATGATAAGCTAGGCCGAAGTTCCCAGTCGGGTAATCCGACCTATTCTCAATCCTACCTTTAATATTATCAAATTCTGTATGTAATGTTTCACACACACATATGGAGAGTGAATCTCTTGCTAAAAAATAATTTGTGTTAATTAAGAATGAATTTACACCGTTCATCTAAAAAACTAAATGGTTGAGATTAAAACTTTTCTCAAGATTTCATGCTTAATTGCTTTATACATCATGTTTAATTGATTAAATATAATTTATAAAGCAATTAAGCACTAAAGAAAAAATTTTGCTTAATTTTTCAATCAACGGTGCTTTAATCTTAACCATTGATATAATCAATCCAATGGTTGAGATTCATTTCTATTAAACACAAATTTTAATTTTAGTACTTGATCACAATCCTAAACAGGGGTGGATCTACACATTAAAATGGGGGTACGCTTGTACCCCCAAAATATTATTTTTTTTATTAAATATATGTATAATAATTATTATTTATATATTAATTTACATAATATTTATATATTTTTTATATAATATATCCCCAATTTATTTTATTTGTATATTACACCCCAATGCTAATTTTTTAGATCCGCCTTTGACCCTAAACCCTCAATCAACTCGTATTTAACAAATATATCCAAAAAAATATTTATAATAGAATTGAAACAAAATATGTATATAGCTATTGGATTTGGTTCTAATAAGTTATTTGTATTGACATGTTAACTAACAATTGATTAATTAGTATTTTACACATATTGCTTAGTATAATATAGTATATTAGATCCTATAATTTATTTCTTAGCATATTATGTTGCTTTAGTTAGTACTCCCTCGGTCCCTAATTATTAGTCCCAAACCAAAATGACACATTAACCAATGTTTGTGAGTGTAGTGGAATTAATATTTTATTAATGAGTATGAAAAAGTTTGTATTTTAAGAAAGGGGACTAATAAGTGGGACAGACCAAAAAGGTAAATGAGACTAATAAATTGGGACAGAGGGGGAGTATATTATAAGTTGTATAATAACCCATAATAAAATACATAGCCATCAAGTTGAAAAAAAAAATACCTAAGCTTTCAATCATTAAAATCAAAGGTTAAAATTGATCCTTATTTAGTATAATGTCATTAATCACTATTTGATTGATTTCTTATATATCAAAGGGGTGGGGTGGGGTGGGGTGGGTTGGAATTGAATAATAAGGTGGTCCATGATTATAGGGATAATGGGAAACATCAATTTCAAAAAACAGACTCTACCCAATTTGATTGCAAAATCCATCCGTAACGCGCTAAGTACTCATGTGCATTCATTGTTCCCCCTACCCCACTTCTCTATCATCCATCTCACACCCTTTTATTTTGTCTCTAAATCATATTCTTTTTTTTTAAAAAAATTAATAAATATGTATATGCACATGGAAAGATTTCAATAAATGAATAGTGAATGTGTGAGGACTAATAACTAATTAAAATTATTAGTTTTGGAGAATTGAAATTAAAAAGGAATTGTTTTGTATTTGCTAGAACTACAAGAATAAGTATATGGTTTGAAGTAAAATGTCTTCTATAATAAGTTGAAAAAATCAAGGTTGTGATCGCTAAGCGCTAGTCGGACGTTTGTATGGGGCCTTAATGCCTAGACAGTTTAGGCGGGGTCTAAGAGTTTTATAGGCAGAAGTTAATCGGTAAACTAATTTTATATTTAATATTTATAATTATATTTAGATCAATGAATAAAAATTTTACTTATTTAAAAAAAACATAAAAAAATAGGTCGCCTGAATTGATTATACGAGACAAAGCCTGCTTAGTCGGCCACCTAAATCGGCACCTAAGCGGATTAAGCGGCCTAGGCGGTGTCATGGCGCCAATTACTCGTCAAACTAACTAGACATGAAAATTTGAAGATATTCGATTCGGCTAGCCTAGTGCCTAGATGGGAATTTTTATAAGGGTAAATAGGGGAAACTACCCTAATCTATTGACGTTTTCGAAAAAATACCATAATCTATTTTTATAAGTTAAAAATACCCTAATCTTTACTTCTATTTATGAATTATACCCTGATATATTGATATTTGGGGAAAATACCATAATGTATTATTATTAGTTAAAAATACCCCAATCTTTAATTTCGTCTATGAATTATACCAAAATGCTCACACAAAAATAGCAGTCAAAACAACTATCATCTTTCATGTTAAATTATTGTACTAAACAATCAATATTTGTTATATATTCAAATGCATTTATGTTCCGAAAAGTATTTAAAAACTTCATGTTCTGCTCTTTTTTTTTTTTGTTTCCTTCGGTTGCTTGAATTCCTTATTTTTTTCTCTCAATGCATATTTTGACGTGTGATCTTATATCGAAATGTATGCACTTTCGTCTTAGATTGGACGTTACACCAAACGAAGGAAACAAGAAAAAGAGTAGAACATAAAGTTTAAATACTTTTCAAAATATATAAAAAATATTGATTGCTTAATACAGACAAAGACAGTAGTTTTGACTGCCATCATTGTGTGAGCCAATAATATTTATCGTTTTGGTATAATTCGTAAACGAAATTAAAGATTGAAGTATTTTTAACTAAAAATAATACATTGGGGTATTTTTCAAAAATATTAATAGATCAAGGTATAATTCATAAATAAAAGTAAAGATTGAGGTATTTTTAACTTATTATAGAAATAGATTGGGGTATTTTTCCGAAAATATCAATAGTTTAGGGTATTTTCCCCTATTTATCCTTTTTATAACAATGGAGAAAATATCATTTCTTTATGATTTTGTAACTACTCTTGTTTTTTATGTTTAGAATTATGCTCCTCACTTACCAATTTTGTCAATTGTTGTAAGACATTCTGTATTTTATCCAAAAAAGAAAAAAGGGTTCAACTTTGGGGCGCAATAATTCATCAATGATTATAAAGAAATCAAATGCACTAGAGGAGTGCATATTCTTGGAGGAATTTGTTGTGTTGCAATTTTCTTAAACCTTAAGATTCTTGTTTTTTTTTTTAAAAAAAAATAACACTTAATAAAACTTGAGATATCTCGGAAGGTATTAAGTTTAGTAGCAAAATATTAGCCCAACTCAAGGCTTCAAGCCCTAACCGAAAAGCAAAAAGAGGGAGCCCAGAATAGTCAGGCCCAAGGCCCATTATCTGGTAAGAGTCTGAGATATTACCCATGACCCGTGACATAAATGGGCTATTCCAAGCCGTTGGATCCAAGTCAAACTTGGAAGATCTAACGGCTTATAGAATCAAAGATTTTCTCCAAAAAATCTCCATCGCAAAACTTCCCCCTTCGCTTTCCTCCGCCGCTAGATGGAAGCAGCCGCCATGGCCAACACCGTTCGAGTCGCCACGGCGCAGATGACTTCCGTGAACGACCTCTCCGCCAACTTCGCCACCTGCTCTCGTCTTGTAAAGGAAGCGGTCACCGCCGGTGCGAAGCTGCTCTGTCTTCCGGAGAATTTCTCCTACGTCGGTTCTAAATCCGGCGATAGCCTCAAGATCGCCGAGCCACTAGATGGTCCGATCATGGAGAAGTACCGTACATTAGCTAAGGAATCGAGCATCTGGCTGTCGCTCGGCGGATTTCAGGAGAAAGGATCGGACGATTCGCATTTGCGCAACACGCACGTTCTGATCGACGACGCCGGAAATATCAGAAGTAAGTACAGTAAGATGCACTTGTTCGACGTCGATGTTCCCGGCGGCGCGGTGTACAAGGAAAGCAGTTTTACTGAAGCTGGAGAAGAAATCGTCGCAGTCGACAGTCCGTTCGGGCGTTTAGGTTTAACCGTATGCTACGATTTGCGGTTCCCGGAGATCTACCAGCAGCTGAGATTCCACCGCGGCGCGGAGGTGTTGTTGGTGCCGGCGGCGTTCACCAAACCGACGGGGCTGGCGCACTGGGAGATTCTGCTCCGCGCCCGGGCGATTGAGACTCAGTGTTACGTGATAGCTTCGGCGCAAGCTGGGAAGCATAGCCATGAAAGAGAAAGCTATGGTGATAGTATGATAATTGATCCGTGGGGCACGGTTGTTGGCCGGTTGCCTGATCGGCTCTCCACCGGAATTGCTGTTGCGGATATTGATTTTTCTGCTATTGAGTCGATTCGGAAGAAGATGCCCATCGACCAGCACCGGAAGCCGAGTGAGTTTTGGAGATCAGCCTCTGCTTCCTTGTGAGTTTTTGGAGATCAGCCTCTGCTTCTTCATCTGTGTTTTGTATACTTGAATTTTTTTTTGTGATATTCATATGCTTTTTTTCTTATATCCATGTGCTTCATTGCAGTTGCTCCAAGATTATAATTTTGTGAGAACTATTGTTTGTGCGTTGATTATAGAGATGGCAATTCGTGTCGGACCTTATTGTGTTTGTGTTATAATTTTTGTGTCGGATATTGTGTCGTATGCAAGTTTTTTAGCTCTCAATTTAGTGTTAATAATTTGTGTGTTTGATTATTCGTGTTTAGGGTTAGGTTTGTGTTGGGTCATGTTTTGGGGTGTAATCGGACCGAGTAGTGACGTGCTGAAATTTGACTCGTTTAGTAAGTCGAGCCTCAAGCTTTTTTATCAAATACATTGATGTTCACAAACTTTATCGAGCCTAAACGAACCTTCTAAATTTAGAATATATTTAAAATATTTATTATTATTTTAAAAGAAAAAGTTATTTATTCCAAAATTAATATCATATTCATACTCAAATTTTAGATTTTCTCATTATTAGAAAGATTTATCATTATTTTACTTTTAAATCATAAAAATATTATTTTTAAAGAAATAATTATATTATATTTCTTATTAATTTTAGCTAACGAACTTGCTCACGAGCTAACGAGTCAAATACTATGATGCTTAAGTTTAATTCATTTACTATACGAGCTTTGATCAAGTCAAAATTCAAGTTATTCACGAACAGTTTGATTCATCTATATCCTTAGTTATGTTCGTGTTATTATTATCGTATTGTGTTAACAATTTTCACCCATAGTTGATTGTCTCCATTAAGTGATTACTTCATTCTTTGCAATGAATGATTGAATAAATGAATCTTTACCGTGTTCACATTTCCAAACATAATTTGAAGGCACATATACATTAGCAACACAAACATGGGCACTTTCCTATATGAACAAAAAAAAAAAAAAAAAAAAACAATCAGCTCTCAATTCATCTCTGGATGGAACAGTGCCAATAAACAAGAAACCTCGACGTGAGGCTCCTTCTGGAAAGCTCCATTCTTGCAGAAGAAGATCTGTTAATCTTAAACTATAACAGTCTGACCAGTAAAGCCATCCTGCAGCTGCAGAGACCCATCTTTCATCAAATTCAAGCTCAAACTCTTGAACCGCTCTCTCGAATACTGTCGAGATGCCTTCCTCCAGTCCGTCCCCGTTTTCATCATCGCCACGAACTCGTCGTAGCTAATCTGCCCATCCTGCATGAAACCCAGTTGTGGTAAATGGTTGATGAACAAACACTCAGTTGTTGATCTCATGGATGTGCAAGAATTTAGGGGGAACCTTGTCGGTGTCAACTTCGCGCATTATGTCGTTGAGTGCATCGAGATCTGCTAAGCCTGATTCATCCGCTAAAGCTTCCCGTAGCTCGTCCATGTCTATGTACCCACTTCCATCTTTGTCGAAGAACTTGAACGCCTTCCGGAAATGCTCGTCGTTCTCCATCCTCTGTAAGTGGATAGTCACGGCTACAAACTCTCCGTAGTCCAGCACTCCGTTCCCATCGACATCAGCCTTTCGGAAGTAGAGACATGTTAGAGATTGCAAGAAAACTGCCTAACAAGCTAAAAGAAGACAGGAGAGAGCACCCAAAAATCTTGATCATTTCTAGCATGCATTGTTGTTTTCGTTACAGTAAATTATACGAGTTTTATCAATTCAGAACCCGAAAGATAAAACAATTTTCAATCCAAGAGTTCATACTATTTTTTAGGTCCTGAATCGATAATTCTCCTAAATTATACTGATAGTCTAAAGATAAAGAATTTGATGACTAACCACATCCATCAGCAGCCTTATCTCAGGATCTGCAAGCTGGGAACCCACTTTCCTCAGACCAGATTTTAGTTCCTCAAATGTGACCTTCCCATCATCGTCAGTGTCCATCAATGCAAACATGTCTCTAATTATTTCTACCTCTTCAACTGACAAATGTTCCGCAATCACCTACATAGTTATTTTAAGAATGAATGATCATTCCAACAGTGTGAAGTAAACTTAAATATGAAATGAAATGTATTAGGCAGAGCCCAAAACTGTAGCCCCTCTACACTTCGTGTAAATCAAGCTGCTTAGATACTTACCCTCAATGCTTTCTTCTTGAATCTGTTCATGACAGAGAACTGCTTCAGTCTTGCTCTCACTATATCTCCCAACGGAACATTCGGTGCCTTTTTCGAGTTTTGTATCCATGGATGATCTAATCAGTACAACAGAAGTGTTAGAGCTGATGTACAACAAACCAAATGTTGCATAAATCCACACATCTTGATTTTGCATGATTAGAAAACTAGAATATGCTTATGCCCAGCTCTAATTCTTAAACTGCAAAGCATCTATCAATTAGTATTTTTCCATACTTTCCATAGTTTCCATGATTTTGGTAAAAATAGGACCGACAATTTCTGACACGAACACGCACGATAATAATGAGCACGAACACGACACGAACCCGTTAAACTCAAACACGATAATGACCGACCCGACATGATAAAAAATCTATCTTACGCAAATTGTGAGCTTTACACAGGACTAAATTTTTTTGATACGACACAAACACACACGATAATAATAGGCAAGAATACGACACGAATCTGTTAAGCTCAAACACGAGAACGACCCGACATGATAACGACCTAACACGCACGAATTGTCAGCCCTGGGTAGAAGGGTTAAACAGTAAAAGCCAAACTAATTAATATTGAGATCTTTGTAGAAATAGAATCATGTCATCTTTTCTTGATGCATGATCATTACTTTTGCTGGCATGCTGCCCACAATTATTCACAATCAAAGTATTCACATGCAGCATGGAATGGATAACACAAACACTACTAACACTTTAAACTTTATCCATACTTTTCTCAGAACCTGTCGTTGCAAAACATTAAACAAACTCACCGAGCACCTGCTGCGCTGTCAAACGCTTTTTCGGGTCTGGTTCCAGCATTTGCCTAACCAGACTTTTTGCAGTTTCAGAAACCTGTGGCCATGGCTCCCTCTTGAAATCAATCACTCCTCTCAGAATTGCTAGAGCAACTCCTTGTTCGGTTTCTGCATTGATCAAGAAACTAAGTGAATCCTCAGAGCTCTGATCGGCTTAAGATTCGAATGGAGAAGACTAGAAGAGAAAATACCGGCCCAAAACGGAGGAACGCCGCACAAGAGAATGTAAAGAATCACCCCTGCACTCCATATATCAACTTCTGGGCCATAGTTTCGTTTCAATACCTCCGGCGCCATGTAGTATGGACTTCCCACAATTTCAGAGAATTTCTCCCCTGATTCGAAAAAGGAATCAGTGATCATAATCTAGCAATAATCAAGATCTATTTCAAGATCTGCATAAATGAAAATTTGCAAAGTTTGACACGAACTCACCAGGCTTGAAGAACACCGATAGTCCAAAATCGATAACCTTGAGCGCGGAATTCTCCTTCTTATTAGCGAAGAGAAAATTCTCCGGCTTCAAATCCCGGTGCATAACACCGTGCTGGTGGCACATCCTGACGACTTCCGCCACCGTCTTCGCCACGGCGGCGGCCGCCCTCTCGCTGTAATGCCCACGCGCCACTATCCTGTCGAAGAGCTCCCCGCCCTCGCACAGCTCCATCACCAAGTGCACCGCCTCGTTGTCCTCGTAGGAGGCGCGCAGCTTGACGATGTTGAGGTGCTCCGGCAGGCTGGACATGATCGCCACCTCGCGGCGGACATCGTCGATGTCCACCGCCGTGCGGAGCTTCTTCTTCGAGATCGACTTGCAGGCGAGCGCCTCCCGCGTCTCGCGGTCGGTGCACAGGTACGTGATGCCGAATTCGCCGCGGCCGAGCTCGCGGCCGAGGATGTACTTGTCGGAGATCCTCGTGCGCGGGTTGAAATCCTTCAGAACTCGGATCGGAGAGGGGGATAGGGAGTAGGGATTGGGGAAGTGCTCGCGGAGGTGTTTTTTGCGGGGTTTCGGGGTTTGGGGTTTAGAATTTGGGGACTCGGATTCTGGAGGTCGTATACACACGTTACAGTTTCCCATCTCGGGAGCTGTGGGAGTCGAGAAGGAGGGAGAAGTGGTTGAGCCGCCGTCAGTGGTGGGTGGGGGTGGTGGTGGTGGTGGTGGTGGAAGAGAAAGAGAGATGAGAAAACGCGGGGTCAATTTTGGAGGAAAAGTTTTTGTGTTTGAAAAAAGGAGTTTTTTTTAATTTATTTATATTTTAATATTAAATATTGTGCAGCTTTTGCTAATCACTGATCTTTTTTATTTTTTACGTATTTATCCACAAATTACATGAATTCGTGGTCATTAAATGGTATTTAATTATGTAAATTAATAATTAATAGAATAATTTTTAATTGGTAGTTTTGACCTAAAACACAACAAAAATAGAGCAGTGGATGATTGGGAAAAAAAAGAATAAAAAATGAAGGGTGTAATAAATTGTAGTTTATGATATGGTTGAGGGGTGGGGATGTTTGAAGAATTGAAGGGTGGATTGTCTTTTTTTGGTTGAGTCATAAAATATAAAACAAATTATGAGTCGGTCGCATTAATTCTCATTCGGCATGCCAACTTTTTTTGGTGCCCCCAACCATGGAGATTGCGTTACACTTACAATTAATTAATTTTCTCAAAAGGTTATATATTTATTAAATTAAAAATACTATCAAAAAGTTATATTATAATAATAACATTAAACACAATATCTTTATATATATAAAGTAAACAAGGTATCTCCAATACATGTTAATGTATTCATGACTGATAGTCTGATATGACAATACATTGTATGTGTAAGATTACTTTTCTCTCTCTATAAAAACAACTTGTAAGAAGAGGGAACCTTACCATTATATGGTGATATACACTCTCAAGTCCATAGCTGATGTGAAATATTTAACACATGGATAAATCAGGTTTCACATCAAACCGAATTTGGCTCTAATGTCAAGTAAAAATCTCATTTTGTTTCCTACAAAATCGGCTTGTGAGAAGATGTGACCTTTACCATTATATGGTGGTATACATTCTCATGTCTATAACCGATGTGAGATATTTAACATGGTGTTATTATAATAATTAAAAATTAACTTCATTCCAATATTATATTATTACATAGTACGTAATCACAATTACAGTGGGTAGGTGAGCAAAATTGGTACAATTAATATTATTATGAAATGTTATTCCTATATATAATTTGCTTTATTTTTATTAAAAATAATTTGTTTCTTATTTTTATATAATAATTACACGGTGTGCATGATTTAATTTAAATGACTAGAAGGATGAAACGTCAATATCGATTAACCCAAAAAATATGATAGAATTCAATCAAATTGGTCTTTCAACTATATCGATTAGACTGTATTAAAATAACTTGATGTGACTAGTTTTACACTTTCAAGTCTATTTTACATCTTAAATTCTTTTGACAATAAATTAAAACGACCCATTAAAAAAAACTTAACTCATTCTGCAACATAACTATGCCAAAATTAGTCATACAAAATGTGGGTAAAAGATTTTCGTATATTATATAAATCTTAATATTTAAATAAATTAATTTATTTAAAGGAAACATACATTGAATTTGCTGGTTCCTTCTGACTAGGTTTTACCACATCTCCATTTAAAGTCGCCTACCGACTGCCGTGGACTTCGAATTATTTCTTGACTTATTATTACTTTTTTGCGATTTAGTTTACTTATAGGAAGAAATTGATGAAAAAGATAGGAAGTAAAGAATGTTCGTTTTTTTAGTTAAAAGAGCACAATACTATAAATAAGTTGCTCGTTAATATTTTTTGAAACCATTCTATGGATAGACAATAAAATATAGTAGGATGTAAAATTTGCTTAAGTATGAGGATTGACTCCATTAAGCTGAGCAAAAATACGGGTTAATGTTCACATATTTTTGTGTGAAAATTTTAACGGAATAATCTGACACCTGATAGTTATAGGACTAAGCCCGAGAACTAACGGGTTGGTCTAATTGACCCGATTAATTTATTATTATTATTATTATTATTATTATTATTATTATTTTATCATAATTATATTACCAATACTTGTATTATTCAATATCATATTTCTTGATTGAGATTTAAATTATACATAATTTAAATAGTTTATAATAGATAATTAGATCCTTAAAAACAAATTAATTATGCAGTTAAAATAAATATCGTTATAATAATAATATTTAAATGTATTAATATATAAAGATTATGATGCATTTTGAATTTTTTTAAGATTAATGTACAGTTTGTACATATTTTACTGTTTAAAAGATTATTAAAGTGAAAACATTTAAAGAAATTTTTTAAAAAATATTATAAATAAAAAATAATTTCTAAATTCATCGGTCTCATGGAATTAGCCCAAAAATCGATGAATTAGAGTTAAACTCAAAAAAAAAAAATTAACCCAATTCGATTTGGACAGAATAACTCACAATCTAATAAAGCTAGCTAGAAAATTGATGAGTTAGTCCGATTATCATTCCTAATAACACAATATACAAAAAAGTTAAAGAAAATGGAGAAAATTATGCCTAATTGAGGATTATGTGGGGGGCCTTAATATTTCCAACTAACAAAGCTGCAACTAACTTCATTTATAATCAATCTACCCTTCGAAAAAATTATACCACAAGATTGTCCCTCCATTAATGCTGGTGGAAACTGCCCGTGCTGTTTTCTCCATCATACCAGATTGTGAAAATCACCACTTAATAATATTATAAAATTATTTTCATTAACAAATAAGTATAATATTTGTTTATGAAAATAGCTAAATATCTTATAATATTAATATTATTATTATTATTTTAATTCGAAGAATAGACTACTAAATATCTAATAATAATAATAATTTTATTTGATGGAAAAAAGAAAAAGATAAAATAGCTTACCTATATGTTGACTTAGAAAGTAGTATATAATATAAGGGTGGTGTTATGGTTAATATAGTTGTTAACTCTACGGTTAGGATTCTCCCAAGTTTGTCCAATTAATTGGTTCACCTACACCAACTTACATTACACCTGCTCAATTCATTGCAAATAAAACTGCACGTCGACGCGGCCGGTGTCGCGTGTCTCACCTATATATATATCATGTTCACATACATAAATAAAGCATTATTTTAATTTAAGTTTAGTAACTTATTATTTTATTATACGAATCAAACTTTTAATATAGTTTCATTAGATTTCACATATTCCCTCATACTCCATTCATGTTTAAAATGTTGTTGAAAGCGTTCTTATTACAAGAAAAGAACAAATAATGGAAATAGAGCTTGCAAAAATTTGAATAATAAAAAAATATGATAAAAGCGAATTGAACAGAGTCGAGGATGCCTCTTCCCGCAAGACAGTTATGCTACCGTAGTGTTCCGATTTCGGCTTACTGTTCCAAAAGATAAAACGGCTTGTATCTGGATTGATGCAGCAGCGTAGTCAATAGAGCTCCGACGAACGAAAATAGTGCAGGGCTGAGCAAACTTTAGGGTTGAAAAAATGCAGAGTTATTTTGGCAAAACTCCAGTGCAAAAAACTATTTTCGGTATGTTTGATGTATGCACCTGAGATGCCTATTTATAGGCATTCCACCATCTAGGGAGCGTGTCGGACAATGAAGACCCGACGATAGTTACGCACACGCTCATGATGATGCAGACGGTTGCGGGCGGAAGACACGGGCACGCAACATGAAGGTTAGTCGTTTGAATTCAAACGGGTGTAACAGTCCCGATAATTCAACACGTGTGTGTGCTGACTCATCAGCCACGTCACAAGCCATGTGTGCAGACTTGTCGACTGGAATGACCCAGTCAACTGGACCACACCGATGACCCCACCGAGGTCATTTCTGTTGTTAAAAAAGATAAGGTCTTGATGGGCCCAGGCTCAATACTCCAAAGACCAATTATCAAGAATGGGGGTCCGGGCTTGGGCTCGGCATGCGGCCTCGCAGAAGGCAAAGGCCGAGGCAAGGCGGGCGATGGTGGCGCACGTGGGCACGTCGTGCAACATCCCTAGCACTCTCAGTTATTGCACCATATCAATGTAAATGTATTTATACACATTAAGACAATGTTAGATTCTCAATGTGGGATGTCGTAATTATTACATGTCTATAATTAATACTTGTCTTAATTAATCATGTAATAATGATTCCACGTGTCAACTTTGCGGATTGATTTTTCACTCACTGAAATACGGATTTGAGAAAATAAATATACCACAATTATCTACCCACAACGTAGATCGATCATGTAATATTTATTTTCCACAAAATTAAATATTTATGTTCAGAATATTTATTCAAATAAACCTAGATTCCAACAATAAAAAACAAATATATTACGATCATTTAATTGTTAGAATTTTGATTTGAGTAAATTCTGAACAATTAATATTTAGTTTATTTGAAATTAAAAAATTTAGAATTGGTCTACGTTGTGAGAAATAAGTTTTGGTGTGTCGAACCAACTTATGAATCAGTCAGTTCATATCTGGTTAGAATAATTTCATATTTATAACATTGTATAGGTTAATTAAGTTGTAGTAGATTAGAAATTTTCTTGTCCCAAATATGTATTCGAAGACTGATTCAACCAGTTCACGTGGAAGTAGATGCGCCAAGTGGAACTTTCAAATAATCAGTAGCGAATCTTTCAGTCATAACAAGCTTAACAACAGATATGAAGAAAAGCTCCTCTTAGAATTGATGATTTCTACATGTTGATAGTTTGATTTTATGCCGTAGAATATGTATCTTTAATTATTATTTTCAAAACCCCTTTAAATTATGTTTTGTTATCTTTAAATTTCCAAATCAAAAACCTATTTTCAAGTTACTCAAACAGTCATGGTTTAGAAGCTATAGCCAAGAATTTAAATTGTCATACATTCCCTGTGGGTTCGACATCTTGGTTATAAATTTAATTGCTTCTGTACTATAATTTGTATGCGAATTTAGTATCAATCAAGTATCAAACAAAAAGGTTAGTTGGTTGGAGGAAGACATAACTAATTACGCATCATTTATAAGTTGTTGAGTTTGTTGGTCATGTGATTGAAAGTCTCTATTAAAATATTAAAGAAGCCTAGCCTTATCAATCAGTTTTCTATGTCGAATAACACCAGATTATTAGCACTCTTGGCTAGAGTTATTTTCCAGAATTCTCTCTATTTCAGAGGAGAATTCGAAGACCGGTTTCTGAACTCATTTCAAAAACTAACTCACACATCAACTACTGCTACGTTATGTGAGGAAATCAAACTCACACCAACCATTCCACATGTGATGAAGTCGATCGACCTGAAGAGATCGGAAGCAGGTGGACTTGCGGTTGCGCATACAGCCGAAGAACTTAGTAGCTTTTCGCGACTGTTATAGATGAGTGGCATCACTCTGCGCTACAGGTGGACTTGCAGGGTGCACATACAACCGGAGGACATATGAGTTTCATGTGGCTGCTATAGACCAGTGGCATCACTTGTAATATGTTATAGTGATTTCCGACCATGTTCGGTGATCGAAGAGTGGACGTAGTGTAGGGATTTGTCGTGAACCAAATCACAAAATCCAAATGAACCGGATCGATTTATGGTTATTGCTCATAACAATAATTCACAAACCCTAGTATGCTCCTATGAATTTAATGCATGGATAAAGGGATTACCGTTACTCCGTAGAGTCTGATCCGATCTTTTGCATTTGAATATCCAACAATCAATTCAACCACGCGATTCAACTAAATATGCGGAAACTGAAAGAATCCTTGTTCTCCAGATTAGATCTTCAGGGCTGTATCCCAATGTTGTTCGATCTGCTACTGGTGAGGATTCCACAGATCTGTATCAGTAGGCTGTATCAGTAGGCCGGAGTCGAAAAATTCTTCTTCTCCCTCTACTGCTAGCGCCGCCCAACTCTCTCTCTCTCCCTAGGGTTTTGACTGATTTGAATTATGATCAAAGTAGCCAGGGTTTCAGAGAGAGAGAGAGGTCTATTTATAGACCTAGAGTTTATCCCTAATGGGCTACTGGGCTCCATTCAGGATATTTAATTGGGCCAGTGCTGGGACCTAATGCAAATAATAAAGTGGGCCTATAAATTAATTAATTCTCATGTCCACAACCCAGGACACAATTAATTAATTAATATTAATTCTTTTTCAGCACAAAATTAATACTGACCTACCCCTTTATTACCACGTTATGAGAACGAGCTGCATTAATTGAGAATCCCCGTATTTAAGGTTACCGGACATTCATTAATTAATCGGAGCTTCTGACAAGCTCTATCTACAGTTAATTAATATCTTATTATTCCTGAGTAGTACCACTCAAACCTTATCACTCGTGTCTGAACTTAATCAGCCTGCAGGACTTTGGCACGATAAATGTCATTGAGCTCCTCAGGGAATGTTCTGATGGGTTTTGTATACTGAAAGCATTTATTATAATGAGTATACAACGGTTTATTTCTCCTATCTGTTAACAATCGTATATGTTTGAACAATGGTATCCTCTTGTCTCACCGATAGGGACGATCATACGGCGTGTTGTAGATCGCAGAAGACAGTATGATCACTTGACCTAGTGAGACATAAACCTGATCACAGCCGAGACAGCGTATGAGGATACGTCTGTCCGGATGGCTGCGGCATTGTCGGAATAAGTAGTCTGTCTTGGTTACTTGACATGCTGGTACGCAGAGGTGGCGTATTGATGGACCGCAGTGAGATGTATCCGTCTGTCTGACATCAGCGAATACAAGATCTCGTTATATTGATTGAGTCCAAACCATAACGAAGGTTCAGGGGTTTGCACGGGTTGACTGTTGCTTTGACTTGCCATGGTGGAGAGCCTAAGTAACGTGCTCGTATATCCGCATCTTGGGTAACAACAGTTCGTGTAGTACCGCCTGTGACTTGGTTTAGGACAACCCAGGACACAATTAATTAATTAATATTAATTCTTTTTAAGCACAAAATTAATACTGACCTACCCCTTTATTACCACGTTATGAGAACGAGCTGCATTAATTGAGAATCCCTGTATTTAAGGTTACCGGACATTCATTAATTAATCGGAGCTTCTGACAAGCTCTATCTAAAATTAATTAATATCTTATTATTCATGAGTAGTACCACTCAATCCTTATCACTCAAGCCTGAACTTAATCAGCCTGCAGGACTTTGGCACGATGAATGTCATTGAGCTCCTCATGGAATGTTCTGATGGGTTTTGTATACTGAAAGCATTTATTATAATGAGTATACAACGGTTTATTTCTCCTATCTGTTAATAATCGTACATGTTTGAATAATGGTATCCTCTTATCTCACCGATAGGGACGATCATACGGCGTGCTGTAGATTGCAGAAGACAGTATGATCACTTGACCTAGTGAGACATAAACCTGATCACAACCGAGACAGCGTATGAGGATACGTCTGTCCGGATGGCTGCGGCATTGTCGGAATAAGTAGTATGTCTTGGTTACTTGACATGCTCGTACGCAGAGGTGGCATATTGATGGACCGCAGTGAGATGTATTCGTTTGTCTGACATCAGCGAATACAAGATCTCGTTATATTGATTGAGTCCAAACCATAACGAAGGTTCAGGGATTTGCACAGGTTGACTGTTGCTTTGACTTGCCATGGTGGAGAGCCTAAGTAACGTGCTCGTATATCCGCATCTTGGGTAACAACAGTTCGTGTAGTACCGCCTGAGACTGGGTTTAGGTAACCATATCCAAGTAATAGGATGGGGACATTCCCTGAGGAGCTCAATAACATTCATCGTGCCAAAGTCCTGCAGGCTGATTAAGTTCAGGCACGAGTGATAAGGTTTGAGTGGTACTACTCAGGAATAATAAGATATTAATTAATTGTAGTTAGAGCTTGTCAGAGGCTCCGATTAATTAATGGATGTGCGGTAACCTTAAATATGGGGATTCTCAATTAATGCAGCTCGTTCTCATAACGTGGTAATAAAGGGGTAGGTCAGTATTAATTCTGTGGTGAAAAAGAATTAATATTAATTAATTAATTGTGTCCTGGGTTGTGGACATGTGAATTAATTAATTTATAGGCCCACTTTATTATTTGCATTAGGTCCCAGGACTGGCCCAAATTAAAAATGCTGAATTGAGCCCAAAAAAGCCCATTAGGGTTTACAACCCTAGGTCTATAAATAGACAGCTCTATCTCATAAGTTAAAAAAGAAAACACAGTTGAAACACACTAAACCCTAGTGAGAGAGAGGAGGCGCCGATTTTGGGTAAAAAGGAGGAGAATTTCGATTCTGGTCCTGCTCAGAATACAGATGTTGGTCCCGGATTATCAGGGTATAACTTAGCAGCGGAAAATTGTGGTTAATCGTTTCTTGCACTCTGCTGGTTACTCAGCTGACTGGGACCTTGTCAGCTGGTAAGTCAACTTGCACTCTGCGGACTCAGCTGACTGGCGACTGGCTCGTCAGCTGGTAGCTCAAGACTTAGAATATTTTTAGCCTTGTTTGCACAGTTATATCAGTTTTCAGATATACACCAGCACTTGGGTGCTGGGTTTTAAATCAGTATGAAATGCAGAAAGCTGATAAAAGACAAAGGATTTATAGTGGTTCGATCAACTGATCTACGTCCACTCTCCAGTCGTAGCACTGTAAATTCACTATAGAGTAATCAGGTACAAGTTGCCTACTATCTATCTCTAGCTGGTGCGATCCTTGTCCACCACTTCGCTAGATCAACCGCTCCCGGTCTTGTTTCCTTCTTCAACTCTGATCAGCTGGTGGAGTGCGAGCACGTCACTTCAACCTCCACAGCTTCACTGGGTGTTTAGTTCTCCCAAGAACGTATCTTCTCAATACGGCAAAAGCCCGTAATAACTCAAGTGCTGGCTGGCACAAGAGCTGCTGTGAACTTCCTCAGAAGAGAAAGAACACCAAAGAGATCAGTAACTTACAAGCTGGAAGCTTGAAGTCTCGTGTTTGAATAAATCAACACACGGATAGCCTTTAGAAAGGCCTCGAAAGTGTTTTGCTTCTACTTGCTTGAGCGTAATAAATTTGCAGTCTTTCGGTAGGTGAAGAGTATTGAATGTCAGGAAGCAAGCGTCTTAAATGTTGGTAGTTCCGACCTATTTATAGACGCGGGATCCCATTCAAATCTTCTAGCCGTTTGGACACATCCGGAAAAGGTCTCTGTCCTCGCATGTCCTTCAGACGGCGGCAGGTAGGAATTTTCGGAAAGCGCCATGCTTTTGTCCACTTTATCTGACATTCATCTCTTTATGTCAGAACGGCACTATTCGTCAGTACGAGGAATCGGAACTGGTGTCTTGAACTGATAGACTTTAAGGTATCCTCCCTAAAGTCATACTTTGTCAGTTTATTCCTCAGACGAATCTTCTTTTTGTCTCTAAGACTCTGGGAGAGAGAATCTGGGATTCTGCTGGTAACATCCGACTGGTAGATCATTCTGGTGATCTTGTGCTGGCAGTCTCTGCTGGTGACTTGCGCTGGCACAATCTAAGTCTACCAATAGTCTGATGTTAACTCTTGGAATCTCCCATGACTGGTGGTTTCACCGCTGGTGAATAGTGTCAGTGAGAACACCTATTCTGCTGGTAAGGTTTGTCAGCCGCCTGCTGATGAAAACCTTCCCAACTGGTGAACAGTAGCCAGTCGTGAGCTCTTTCTCATGCTGATGAACAGTGTCAGCACGAGTCTTTGTCAGCCGCCTTCGGATGAGACTTTCCCAACTGGTGAACAGTAACCAGTGGTAAGCACTTCTCATGCTGGTGAACAGTGCCAGCATGAGTCTTGATCAGCTGCGACTTACAACTCAAAAGACCTAAACAGGACTTTACATTTGAGACTAGAGCTATTCTAGAGACAAACTGACGCTGGTAGGACTTAGGATTTGATCCACCAAAACACCAAAACTAGAATCTAAACAAGTAGCTACTGGGGAAAGGAAACTTAGCCAAATTTCCCAACAATTTCCCCCTTTTTGGTGCGATCAAAGCCTAACCAGCGAGCACTCAGCTGATGAGGAAAGTTACAAAGTATTTCAGGGTTTTACAAAATAAACCTATCAGATCTAAACCCATGAAAATACTTCCTCACATCAGCTCTAACTAAAAATCTTCCCCCTCAAACCAGAAGAGATATTGCTCGTTTAAAATATGAAAATTGAGATCAGAGCAAAAAGATTTAAAGTGTGTGATACGAGTGATGGTGCTGATTACACTGGAAGTGTAAGTTCAGCTGGTTACAAGTACAGGATAGAAAACTGACTAGTCTAGAGATACAAATACTTACAACAAAATGAAGGAACAAGATTATGGCTGAGAAGATGATCCTGGTGATTGAGTTCTGCTTGTGAGCGACCTCAGGATCTCAGTGAGTGCTGCCATATCTTGTCTGCTCTTCTCCCTTTCCTCAGCAGCAATTCTCCTCTCCTCTTCAGCAAGACGAACTCTCTCTGCCTCAGCACGTGCTCGCGTACTTTCCCCCTCTTGGATCCGCGCCAAAAAGGAGGACACTCCAGCGGTGACTGACTCCAACTGTTGTGTCATCTCGGTCCGGAAGGAGGAAAAGCGCTGGTCCATCCTGGCATCAATGAGTGCAATAAGCTGCGCAGGAGGATGGATCTCGGAGATTGGCTGCGCTGAAACTTCAAGGGAAGAGGAAGGTACATTAGTTGCGGAAGGAGCCATTGCTGGTTCGGATTCAGCTGATTCGTCCATTGGGGCTGGCTCCTCCGCTGGTACTGCTGCTGCAGCTGGTTCCTCCGCTGGTACCTCGACTGATGGTACCTCAGCTGATTCCACCACTGGCACCTCGACAGCTGGTACCTCAGCTGATTCCACCACTGGCACTGCTGCTGGAGCTGGCTGGACTTGTTCAGAAATAACTGTTGGGGCTGTGAATTCCACCACTTGCCAGTCCATGGAATCAGGGACGAGATCGCCCGAGACAATAGGAACAGGAGGGACGGCAAGGGTCAGCCACCAACCACGAGAGGGATCCTCCTCTACTAAGTGATCTACCAGCAGAGCGCAGGCAGCCATGTCGAACAATATAGCATTGTAGGGAGGGATCCTCGGGAGGGTAACCAGCACTTTGAGGCGACGGAGCGCGTACGTCAGCTGGTACCCCCGACTGGTGACTCGAAACTGGAGGAAGGGTAACTTGATCTTTTTCAGTGGCGGGAGGCCGGAGCTTCCAGTCAGCTGCCTATACTCAGCTATTTGCAGCAAGCGGCGCTTGATCCTCCTTGTAGACAGCTGCTGGGGGCAATCAGGATCAGTGCCCATGAAGGCATGAGCCCACTCCTCCTCCGCTCTCCAGTAGCCAAGACCAAGCCTGGCATAGAGGACCGCCCGCTTCTCCACTGTCAGCAGGCGCTCGCATCGGTCAAAAATCCTCCACCTCCGGAACTCCAGACATAGTTCCGGATCCACCCTCCAGAGTCTTCGGTAGCTGGATATCATTTCGTCATTGACGGCATTCTCCACCTCCGTCGTGATGTTTTCAGCATACTCATAGAGAGTGGAATTGTAGTATTCCACTGGCTGCAGGTTTCTGTCGACTGACAGGATTCCTGTCGATCGAAATTATTTGTGTCGGTCGACAGGCGCGCCGGAAAGGCAGTTTTTGGCCCAAATTGGAGATTTTTCCTTCCCAAATCATTACCTTTTGAAGATATACTTTCTCCCCCTATAAATATGACTTATTAGGCTCGAAAATTCATCACTCTTTACCTTTAGTTTTCAGTTTTCAACTTTATTTTTCAGCATTAAACTCTTTAATTTCTAGTACTCTTTATTTTATTGTTGCAATTGGATTCAAGTACTTCAAGATTCCTATTGTTTTAATGATTCAAGTAAGTTTCTTTATATTTCTTGCAATGTTTATTTCAATTATGTTAGGCTAGAACCCTTAACAGGTTCTAGGGTTTTCTCCATCCTCTTTAGCATGTGTTAATTTGATTAATTCCAAACCCTAATTAATTGGTTCAAATTCTATGGTTTTGATTTTAAAATCTATTTTCAATTGAAGGATCGAGAGATGAAAA
>JAPKLW010000122.1:38589-81878 GCA_026898455.1 Plectranthus barbatus | reverse complement strand
AACTGACGCTGGTAGGACTTAGGATTTGATCCACCAAAACACCAAAACTAGAATCTAAACAAGTAGCTACTGGGGAAAGGAAACTTAGCCAAATTTCCCAACAACAGATCTACGGAGTTCTCACCAGTAGTAGATCTGAACAGCATTGGGATACAGCCCTGAAGATCTGATCAGGAGAACAGATTTCTTTCTTCTTTTTTTTTTTGATTTCGAATTTATTCTTAGAAATTAGATTTCTAATTTCTAATTCCGCAGATAAATTCGAATTGCGTGGTTGAATTGAAGTTTGGAATTCAAACGCAAAAGATCGGTTCAGACACGACGGAATAACGATAATTCCTCAATCCACGATATGTATTAAATTCATAGGAGCATGCTAGTTTTTTTTGTGAATTTTAATTATAAGCAATATCCATAAATCGATCCGGTTCATTTTGGTTTTGGTGATTCGATTCACGGTAAAACCCTTCAATTGGTATCAGAGCTAGGTTTTCTGATTTATGGCTCTGTTGTTCATAATTAAATTTGATATGCATGTATGAATTTATTATTTTGTGGATGTTGGTTTTTGTTCCTCGTGGCAGCCCGTTGATTCAGCCCGCGGTGGTTTATCCGTGTAGGACTGAATTGTTTTTGTAAAATCACGAGAAAATTCGTGATTAGTGTAGATTTGAAAATTTGTAATAGAATATATTTCTGTAATTTTTCAAATTTTAATTTGGACGGGTCGAGGACGAAGAATGAAGACGGAGCCGACGGAGACGACGGCGGACTACAGCACGCGGCGCAGAGCAGGCGCGCGCAAGGCTCGCGCGGGCAGCACCCGCGGCACGCGGCCTGCACGCGGGCGTGGCAGCGCAGGCGCAGCGAGGGGCGCGCGCGAGCGCGGCATGGCAGCAGCGCACGGCGGCGCTGGCTGTCGTCGGCTGCTGCTGTCCCGTCGCGGTGGCTCGTGTTTTTGGCACGCGGCCTGCACGCGGGCGTGGCAGCGCAGGCGCAGCGAGGGGCGCGCGCGAGCGCGGCACGGCAGCAGCGCGCAGCGGCGCTGGCTGTCGTCGGCTGCTGCTGTCCCGTCGCGGTGGCTCGTGTTTTTGGTGGTTTGTTCTGTGTAAACCCAAGGGTTTGCATTAGGGTTAGGGCAAATCATCAGATCACAAAGGCCTAAAATCTCAGAAGATTTGGTGTATCCAGATTTGAAGGCCCTTGAAGATTTGGAAGATTTGAAAAGATTTGGATTTATCCATATTAATTCAAAATTCAAATTGTAATAGATAGAATTTTTTTTTCTATTTTTGGGGCCACGAGGAATTTTTGTTTGCCTTAATTGTCCTCGTATGATATGTGATTTGTTTATGTGAGCAATTAAGCATGTGTAGATAATAGGAAAAACATGTTTTATCGCTTTTATTATTTACAGCTTTTCAAGCATGCTTATGTGATTAATTTCTTTTGTTGGATTATATTTTGGGAATTTTTGGGCTTGTTTAATTACATGCAAAAATTTGGAAAATATAATGACAAAGAAATTATGTGTGCGCATAAAGAAACCTTTTAAAAGAAAAATACTAAGCAGATTTTTTAATTAAAATCAATAGGTCTCCACAAAGCGGTCCTAGGCTGTAAGTGTATCTCTCGTTCTAGTAAACGTCTACGAGTGTAGCTTGCTAGTTCCTAGAGGTGCATGGGTACGGTTGTTGGGATTTCTAGACAAACAATTTAAATTATGTGAATAGTGGGAGGGCTTTGCGTAAACGTCTACGAGTGTAGCTTGCGTAGACCTCTTTCACAAGTATTCTAGGATTGATTTAAATTATAGATAACAAAAGCTTAAAGGGCTGTGCGGTATGGTTACGTGCCATGCTAAACTGTCTCTTTTGGCCGGAGTTAAATTTGTGGTTAATTGCTTAGAAGCATCTTAGAATATAATGCAAGAATTGCATCCCTGTTCATGAGAGATGGCTTGGTCTAAGGTTTACACTAATTATTAATTTCTAGTGTCAAAAGCATCCTGACATGGTAGTGAAATTAAATGGATTGGGGCTTAAAACCCGCAGTTCTGGTTGAGGGTGACATCGTAAACGTCTACGAGTGTAGCTTGCGGTGGGAACTCTTGGGCAATTAGTGAAAAACATTTGTATTTGATTTATTAAAAGGTTTTCAATGCATTTGTTTTCGAAGTTCAACGTGTATGTTCTTATTTAAGATTCTTTATTGTTTCAGATATGTCTATGTCTACTGTCGATCATATACTTGCTCTCAATCCTCTAACTGGTCCGAACTTCCATGAATGGAGTTTCTGCATCAAACACATCCTTTATCTGAAAAATCAAGCACATGTTCTTTACATGGATCCACTGTTGCGTTCTCAAAGAGGAGTGTGCGAGTTTGAGCTTGAATTCTATGACAGATGGGATGATGCTGATGAGTTTGCCTTCTGGCTCATCACGGGTTCCCTGTCTAGAGAATTAAGGCATAAGTATAAACACCTTGAAAGGGCTGGAGAGCTTTGGAAGGAACTCTCGACAGCTTTTGGCAAAGTGGAGCGAACTATTAACTGTAAGCTTGTGCACAATCTTGTGTGCAAGAAGATGGTTGAGGATAGTTCAGTGACTACGCACATGATGTCTGTGATTGATCTCATGAGACAGTTTACTGTGTGGGGTGGTAATATCAGTGCGCAAGGCGAGATTGATATTATCTTGAATTCTCTTCCGGAATACTATCATGACTTTAAGGTAGTTGATGCTGCAAAGGGAGAGTATGCTCTGCATGAGCTGCTTGAGGATCTTGTAGTGGAGCAGTCTACCATGCGAGCACGGAAACCTGTTCTGTCTGGTTCTAGTACTGGTTCGACAACCTCTAAGGTTGGAGACGATGGTGCTGAGAACAAGTTCAGGAAAACAGGCAGTGATAGCAAGTCTAGGAAGGGGAAGAGAGCCAAGGTCACTCCAAAGAAGAACAAGTGTGCTGGATGCGGAAAGGTGGATTGTCCGAATGCTAAGGGACAAGGTACGTCATTTTCATTTGTAACGGAAACATGTTTAGCATCAGTTTCTACTCATTCGTGGGTAGTGGATACTGGAGCTACTGATCATGTTTGTTACATTTTGCAGGGGTTCACACCGAGGAGGGTGCTGAAGAATGACGAGGTTACCATCTCAATGGGGAACGCAGCACAAGTGAGTGCAGCTGCCATTGGAGATTTCACCTTGTACTTTGATGATTCTGTTTTAACTTTGAGAGATGTTTTGTACGTGCCGGATTTTCGGCGAAACCTTATTTCAGTTTCCAAATTTTATGTTGATGGATATTCAGTTATTTTTTATAGTAGTGTTTCTATCATTGGTAATAACGGCGTTATCTGTCGTGGAATGATGAATAATTCTCTCTATGTTGTTAACTGTAATCATAAGCCTTCCGCAAATATTGCATGTAATTCATCCGTAATTGATAATCTTAGGAAGAGAAAACTTACTTCTTCTGATGAGGATCTTACATATCTCTGGCCATGAGTAGACCTACGGAGTC
Source organism: Plectranthus barbatus (assembly GCA_026898455.1). NCBI lineage: Eukaryota > Viridiplantae > Streptophyta > Magnoliopsida > Lamiales > Lamiaceae > Plectranthus > Plectranthus barbatus. The sequence goes on along the minus strand of JAPKLW010000122.1, from coordinate 78,350 downwards.
CTCACCAGTAGTAGATCTGAACAGCATTGGGACACAGCCCTGTAGATCTGATCTGGAGAACAAGATTTTCTTTTCTTCTTCTTTCTTTATTTTCGATTTTATCTAGAAATTAGATTGCTAATTTCTACTTACGCAGATAAAATCGAATTGCGTGGTTGAATTCAAGTTGGAAATTCAAACGCAAAAGATCGGATCAGACTCGACGGAATAACGGTAAATTCCTCAATCCACAATTCTGGTTATTAAATTCATAGGAGCATGCTAGGATTTATTATGACTTTAATTATACACAATATCCATAAATCGATCCGGTTCAGTTTGGTTTGGTGATCCGGTTCAGTTTGGTTTGGTGATTCGGTTCACGGGAAAACCCTACAGTATACTCATTATAGTAAATACTTTCAGTATACAAAACCCATCACGTAGGATCTTGTGGCATCCAAACCACTATAAAAATTCTTGCACTGTTTTTATGCTTTTCGCACTTTACTCTTTAGTTTTGCGTGCTATTTTAAAACCCAGGAACTCACAAGTTGTTAGACTATATCAAAACTAGTAAAGTAAACTCCTGTGAACTAACAACGTTTTCAGAGTCTCATATGACTTGAGTAAGAGTCAACTCAGACCACCACATTTACTTAAAAACTTTCTCCTCGCATTTATTCTATGACATTTTGGACCAACAAGATTGTACAACGAGGTTGATACGTTATGGTGTATGAGATTATTATAAATGTGTCTAAATCCCACATCGACTTTAATACAAGTTGAGACTTATAGTGTGTAACAATAAGTGTATTTTGATGGTACATGAAATAGTTTTAACATGGACCAATTGCTAAGTATGTCGGATGTTAGACCAGTATCGAGAATAACATTTAATTTGTGTGTACACGTGGTTGAATCAGTTAACATGGTAGTTACAATACATGAGGACAACCGTATGAATGTGCTTGTAACCGACAATTGTTACATGCCATGCATCATAACCGTCGTGAACTGATTATGCTCTTTATAAATAACGTGATATTGAGGCTTTGTAACCGTCACGAGCACCATAATGTTCGTGTTTTTAATTATCACGACATTAGTGTTGGGATGCAAGAGTGACGAGCACCATAATATTGATTTTATTATTAGTTTGTAACCATCGTACGTGTATTCATTGTCGATCATAATCCTCAGCTGAGACATGTTTAAATATAGGCATAACTAGGTTCATGCCATGATTATCGAACATAACCACGCTTACTGCATCTTTCTAATAACATCATATTATCTTCAAATTTTCATACCTCAGTCTTCACTCCATTCAATTTGTTGGAGTTTATGTGATTGCAGTGCTGCCTCATAAAAGATGAAACCTTTTTACTTTTGGTGACGAGCGTCATTCAAACGAACATTACGAATACAGAAAAGAAGACTCATCAACTCGGTTATATTTTCTATTTTCCATCACTTTTTAGTTCTTATATTTGTCGATTAATTTTAGATATTCGTGTTGCATTAAGTAATTGTACATTGCCACATTATCTCTATTGTCGGATATAACAAAACTAATGTCTTAAATTCCAGACTTTCAACTATTTGTACAATAGCTAGAATGATATCATAAATTACTAATAATATTGCATAGTAAATCCAACACATGATCTTTATTTCCCATATGAGTTATTATGTGTGTGTTTTAACCCTTTTAAAATACAGCAAAAAGACCTATCTATTATAAAATATTGAATGATAGAAGTGTTATATATTAAAAATTCGTGATAAAAAGTATCCGAAATCAATAATCTCTTTTTCCTGTCATTAAAAAAATCTTTTTTAAAAAAAACTTATTTAAAGTTTTTTAGGGCCAAACCAATAATGTTTGGCAAGGCTTTTCCTTTCAAAAGCTAAAAGGGCTACCCTCCCCAACTCATTAATTCATACAATAAAGGAAATATACAGATGGCAAACTTTTTTTCAAACTTTCCATAATTCATTTATTGCTGAAATTTTATCTGGAATTCTTGTGTTTAATAGTAATGTTGGCAATTTTCGACACGATCCGATAATCTGACATGAATTCCCATGATAATAACGGATATGGTTTGAGACTTATTGAATACGGATTGTTATCAGATCGACACGATAAGAACACGAAAATTTCAGATTGGATAATCCGTTAATCAGATTGTATTCGGATCGAATACAAATCCAATTTGGATATCTATTAACAAATTATTATAAATTCAGTTTTATTTTTATTTATTAATTTAAATATAATAATTAGTAATATGATTTTAATATATTATTTTAATTTTTAGGTTTATGTTACATTATGAAATTTTGATTCATGTCGCTTTCCTTTGAATTTTTTTTTTCTTTTTCAAATTACTATGTCTTTAATAAAAATTTATTGGATAATTTTTTAATTTATCGGATTATTATTGGATTGGATGGTTATCGGATAACATATCGGATTAGATTCAAATGAGATAACAAATCGGATCGGATAAGATATGAATTCGAGCTTAACGGATCAAATTCGGATATAGGTTTAACATTTCATTATCGGATTGAATATGGATTGTGCTTAATGGATCGACACGATAAGGATCCGATCTACACGAATTACCACCCCTACATAACAGTATCACTAATGTTTTTATTTTTCTAAATATTACATATACATACATATATGATATATCTGAATCTAATTATATATTTTCTTTTAAAAATGGAAAGAAAGCGGATATATAATCAACCCAATGTAAAATTATATATATATAAAATAGGATAAATTGGGGAAAATACCCTAAACTATTGACGTTTTTGGAAAAATAATCTATTTCCATTAGTTAAAAATACTTCAATCTTTACTTTTGTTTATGAATAATACCATGATCTATTGAATTTTTGGAAAAATACCCAATTGTATTATTATTAGTTTAAAATACCCCAATCTTTAATTTCATTTATGAATTATACCAAAACGATAAATATTATTGGCTTACACAAACACGATAGTCAAAACAACTATCTTTGTTCATGTTAAATTTAATGTACTAATAAACAATCAATATTTGTTATATATTTAAATGTGTTTATCTTCTGAAAATAATTTAAAACTCTATTATTTTTTTTACTTTTAAACCTCCAATCCAAACGGAGGCACATGCATTTGATACAAGATCACACATCAAAATACACATTGAGAGAAAAAAAAAAAAAAAAAGAGCAATATGCACAGAAGTTAGACATTACACCAATCGAATGAATCAAAAATAAAAGAGTAGAACATGAAGTTTAAAATATTTTTCAAAAGATAAATGCATTTGAATATATAGCAAATATTTATTATTTAATATATTAAATTTAATACAGACGAACATAATTGATTTGACAACTATCTTTGTGTGAGAATAATTATTCTTATTTTGGTATAATTCATAAATAAAATTAAGATTAAAGTATTTTTAACTAATAATAATAGATCGGGGTAATTTTCCAAAAACATCAATCGATTAGAGTATTATTCATAAATAGAAGTAAAGATTGAAGTATTTTTAACTGATGAAAATAAATTGATGTATTTTTACGAAAACTTCAATAATTTAGGGTATTTTCCCTATTTACCCTATATAATAATATACATCCTTTAAATTTTATCGAAGAGAAAAAAAGAAAAGAATTATATCTGATTATCGTTGGCAGAATTAATTAATTAGGTAGTTACGTGGCCAAGTCGCATATTGTTTGTTGCAGAAAATTTTATTGTGTAAATTATATAGATTGAGATCAGCTCGAAGACCGTGACCAAATATAGATATTTTTTTCCATGACTCAAACTATAGTCAAATTGAAAATGAAATATTCTTGCTAGTGGATAGGTTTTTTTGTAGCATTAATTAATAATTAAGGACAAAGGAATCTAATAATTTATATTCAATATGATTCCCATTTACAACCCTAATAAAAAAAAAATACAGGTTCATGATTTTTTTAAAGGAGGCAAGTGATTGAAGTAGTCTATATCCAATAACATAGAGTTCGATTACAATAAATATATTCAGAATGAAATTTAAATTGATACATATTATTTATATATAAAAAAAATCATGATGTTTATGAATAGTTAATATTGACACATATTTATCGGAAAAAAAATATATTGCGTTGGCACCTAAATTGGCACTTAGCCGGATTAAGCGGAAGCAAATCATGTCTAGGCACTGATTACTCGACAAATTGACTAAGCACGAAAATTTGAGGATATTCGATTTTGCTAGGTACCATCTAGTGCCTAGACGGGTCCTAATCGATCCTTGTCAAGGATTTTTACAATAATTTGTTGTTGAAAAAAAAAAAACAAATTGTGTAGGCAAAAACTTGTGTTAGGCACGCCTAAACGGTTTAGGCGGGTTTTATTTATACCCAAATGGGTTCACTCATCCCAAATATGGTTTATTAATCCCCAATTAAGATATATTAGATGAGTTTGACTTGGATTAATGAATAAAATCCGCTTAAATTGTTTAGGCGTGCCTAATATGAGACCTTCCCAATTTTGTATACTTTTTAAAAAATCATATGGATCTATCAATTCGTGGTAACATATATATAAAGATCCAAGAAGATATTTCGGTCCAATTTTCTGGTTATTCATATTTGGGCCCATTTTTCCATTTGATGTTTGCTTAAATGGACTGGGTTGAGTTGTATGAATTATGTCGAATGTTTAGTTAATAAATTTAAACAATTACATTAAGAAAAAGAATTTAAACATATTTTATCAAACAAAATAGCTATTAACAAATTTTATCAAACAAAATAGCTCACGAAAAGTTCGATTCATTTACGACTATATATGAAATATTCAATGTGAAGATAATCACTTCATAACTAAATCCTTTTAAAGAATATATTTTTTAACTTTCAACTAAATAATTACTCTATTTGTCCCGATTATTTGGTCCAGTTTCATCTTGCACGAATGTCAAAAATCTTTTATGAATGTATTAAATAGTTGAACAAACTTTCCAAATTACCCTTATTTAGCAATAACTGTGAATAATATATCCTATTAATTGTATGTCATTTACAATACAGTTTAAAGATATATTTATAAACTCATATAAAAAAAATACCAAATTTAGACAGTGAACCATATATATAGGACGCACCAAAAGAAAAATATGGACCAAATAATCGGAAGAAGGTATTACAATAAAAATGTTTGGCAAATATAAAATGACCCTTCGAATTGTAGGTATATGAATAAAGACAAAATCATGTCTGCTCACGCAACAAGTTGGTCTAATTGAATTTATATTTAAGAATATATAACCGAGTTTTGTCAGAATATAACTTATTACATTCTTATCCATACTTCAATTCAATGCAAAATACTTCATATCTCCTATTTTATTAGTCTCATTTTTTTTTTATACGTCCCATTTATTAGTTATATTATAAAAAAAAAATGAAAAATTAATCCACATTCAATAATAAATTATTATTTTTCATTATTTATGTATTCTCGGTCAGTATATCAAAAAAAAATTGAGACAATTAATCTGAGACCGAAGAAATATATACTTACTATAATAAAAGGAGATGACATACATTCACTTTATTAAAAAAAAAAGAAGTACCTTACATGGGATTAAGAGATCATGAATTTTAACTTTTTCGATGAATATTTGAGTGTGTAAATTTAAGGGAAAAATATCAATTATATTACAAGTTATCATGATTTTCTCAAATATATTACAAAATATACATATTATCAAAATATATTACAAACTATCAGTTTTGTTTCAAATTTATGACGGGAGCAAATTTCCAGCGACGGAAAGTTGACGTGTCTCGCTGGATGATACGTCAGCATTTAAAATTACACTTCATCGTACAAATATATTACAGACTATTGTAAGTTTCTCAATTATATTACAAACTATATATATTTCCAAATAAATATTACAACTATTGAATTTTTTTTAAACATACAACGAAAATATATTTATTTATACTTAAAAATATTGACACAATAATTATTCAAAAGTAAAAAAAGGAAAAATACTTATTTTAATTTTTGTTTGCCGTTTGCTCTCGTCTCTCATTTCAATGAATAAAAAATCAAATATTCTCGTTTTCCTTTTGACCCTCAATAATAATAATTATTTATTTATCATTTGAATATTTAATTCTTTTTATTTGGCGAAGTGAGAGACAGAGAGCAAAATAATATGAAAATTAAAATAGGCGTTTTATCATACTACCTCCGTCCCGCTAAAATAGGCCCTTTTTATTTTGACACGTTAATTTCGAAGCTAGTGTTTAGTAGCTAATTGTGGTTAATAATAAAATTGACAATCGTAATTAACTTGTTTAAGTCTTAAATAAGTTAATTATGATTGCCAATTTTATTATTAACCACAATTAGCTACTAAACACTAGCTCCGAAATTAATGTGTCAAAATGAAAAGGGCCTATTCAAGCTGGATGGAGGGAGTATTTTTTTTATAATTTGGCGAGAACTTTTAATAAAGTATAATTATATGTTTCATCATAAATTTAAAATAAATTTGATAGTTTGAACATTTATTAAGGAATGTATATAGTTTATAATATAATTGAGAAACTTATAATAGTATATAATATATTTGTACGATGACGTGTAATTTTAAATGTTGACGCGTCATCTGACGAGCCACGTCAACTTTCTGTCGCCATAAATTTACTCTCATTATAAATTTATAACAAAACTGATAGTTTATAATATAATTGATACTTTTTCCTAAATATAAATACATTACCGTTAATACTCGCAAATCCTTATTGTCATATAACAAAATAAGGTGATTTTGCTGCAGTTTCTCAAAAGGTGAAAAAGCAAACTACTACCTCTGGACCGGGTAGAGATGGCCTTCTTTTTATCGATACGAAAATTAAAGACTGTAAGTATAAGTGAAATTAATATTTTACTGTTTAGTGTGAAAAAGTGGTAAATGAATCAATTCTATCATGAACTTAGGAGTTTTTTTTTTTTTTTTCTTTCTCAAAAGTAGTCCTATTTGCTTTTGACACAATTATTAATATGTGTGTAGTTAAATTAATATTTTATTGATGAGTGTCTATTTTAAGAAATGAGATAATTTTACGGGACAAAAACTCTTCTATGGAACGGAGGGAGTATCTTATTATCGTTTACACAATTATAATTATTTTTTTGGAAATTTACTTTTAAGATTTAATTTTGAAAATTAAAATCTATTAATAGTGATAGTCTACTTCATTGACCCAAAATCATCACCAACAGGTAAATCTCCCTCATCTTTCTCATTTTTACCACATCTCTCTCTCTCTCAAAGTCTGCACATTTCCCAAACTCCCCATCACCCCCTCCCCAACTGGTTGGTTAGGTGCGTTTTCTCTCTCATACTGGCGCACACCAACACTGGATTGACACTATCCGTCTATACGCACAGACATATGAATATATTTCTATATATGCGTCTGTATCGTCCTCAACTCCGATCGTAGTGCTGCGCGATTGCGAAGTAAGTTATCTCTATCTCCGCATTTCTATACAAGTTAGATACAGTCGGTATACGCAGCGATACAAACTGGGGGCGAAACATCGGATTTATGCATGCAGTTGAGTAGGCATCGGAAAATCTGAAAATGGGGCATAAGAAGCGAAACGTCGCTCCTCGCTCCAATTCCAAACCATCCCAGCCGCCGTCTGTGGCGGCGGTCGTAGACGATGCCGCCGCCGACGGCAACGGTGGTGTATCGAACATAGATAATGGCCCAAACCCCTCTGTGAAAAAACTTGCGAAATTGGAGGTTGCGATTTTGGATAGCAATAGCAATGGAAACCATTCTTCGACTTACGCCTCGATTAAGCTTGAATGCGAGCGCGCTCTAACAGCTTTGCGCCGCGGGAACCACACAAAAGCCCTAAGATTGATGAAGGATTTGTGCTCGAGGCATGATAATTCCGCGAATTCGGCGTTGATTCACCGTGTTCAGGGGACTGTTTGTGTGAAAGTGGCTTCTATAATTGATGACCCCAATGCTAAACAGCGGCATTTGAGGAATGCGATTGAGAGTGCGAGGAGGGCGGTGGGTATGTCCCCCAATTCTATTGAGTTTGCGCTTTTCTATGCAAATTTGTTGTATGAAGCGGCTAGCGAGGGTAAGGAATATGAGGAGGTTGTGCAGGAGTGTGAAAGGGCTTTGTTGATTGAAAACCCTGTGGACCCTGCCAAGGAGAGTTTGCAGGAGGAGAGCCAGCTGAAAATTTCTACAGCTGAGGCTCGAGTTGCCAATGTTCAAAGTGAGCTCCGGTCATTGATTCAGAAATCAAACATTGCATCCATTTCGACTTGGATGAAGAATTTGGGCAATGGGGAGGAGAAATTTCGTTTTATTCCAATCACGAGGATGCCTGAGGACCCGATGGAGGTTAGATTGCTTCAGGCAAGGAGACCAAATGAGATAAAGAAAGTTGCCAAGACACCTGAGGAACGAAGAAAGGAAGTTGAGGTGAGAGTGGCCGCTGCCAGGCTTTTGCAGCAGAAGTCTGAGTCTCCTTCTTTAGGAGATAGGGATAGTAGTAATAGCAATAGCAAGGGTGTAGATTCTGGTACAGGTTCTGGCCAGAGGGTAGGAGATAGAAGGAAATATGGGAATTCAAGGAAGACTGTGTCATCAGACGAGAGGAGGGATTTGGTCCGGTCGTACTGGAACTCTATGAGTTTGAATGCGAAGAAAGATCTATTGAGAATTGAGATTTCTGATCTAAAGGCATATTATAGTTCATTGAAGGATGGCTCACCAAGTGAGGTGCTTAATGAGGCTTTATCTTTTGGGGAAACAAACAAAAAGTGGAAGTTCTGGTCATGCTGTCGTTGCAATGAGAAATTTGCTGTTGTGGATTTGTTCATGCAACACGTTGTGGAGGAGCACATGGGCAGTTTGCTGCCCAAGATGCAGTCAATTCTGCCTCAAAGTGTTGAGAACGAATGGGCCGAACTGCTTCTAAACTGTTCTTGGAAACCATTGGAGTTTAACTCAGCAATTCGAATACCTAGGAAACAATTGACATCTGAAACTCCTGATTTTTTTGAAGAATCATACTCCAGGCAAGGCATAAATGATTCGAAAGAATGCTTTGTTGATACTTACAGTAATGAATATGAATGGGATTCATCACCAAGGAATAAAAGGCCTGGTAATACTTTCAATGATATTGCCCAAGACGGCAGAGACTTTGAGGATGTTGAGTGGATGGACTGTGATGGAGATCAGAGCAGTAAGGGCAATTTACTCAATGGTAACTGGCCTTTGTCTGATGACCCTGAGCGTGCAAAGCTTCTAGAGAAAATCCAAGTCATTTTTCAGTCACTTATTAGAAACAAGTATCTCGCTTCTAGTCACCTTAGCAAGGTTATACACTTCGCCGTGGAGGAACTGCAAAGTCTTGCTTGCAGTTCACATTTTTTTACTTCCAACTTGGAACAAAACCCATCATGCATCTGTTTTCTCGGTGCTCCAGAGCTAAAGAAAATCCTGAAATTTTTGCAGGAGATTTCTCATTCATGCGGTCTAAGTAGATATTCTGATAAATGTAATGCTGCAGATAATTCAAACACTGGGACACATGGCGTTAACATTGTGGAGAAGATAATTTTTAACCAAGATGCTTTATTTTTAGTCCCTGATGAGCATTTTCTTTCCTATAAGGTCCCTCGTCTATCTTCTGATGACGCAGTTAACTGTTCCAGTGCGGCAACTTCATCCCATGTCAACTATGAGAATGGTGTAATACTCGATTCAGATGCAATGCTATCCTGGATTTTTAAAGGCCCCTCAAGTGGTGAGCAATTGACATCCTGGATACGAGAGAAAGAGGATAAAGCTCAGCAAGGCCTTGAAATTCTTCAGTTGCTTGAGAAAGAATCTTATCACCTACAGGGCTTATGTGAGAGAAAATTAGAACACTTAAATTATGATGAGGCATTGCAGGCTGTGGAGGATCTCTGCCTGGAAGAGGGAAAAAGAAGGGGACATGTAACTGATCTTTTCTGTAGCAGTTATGACTCTATTCTCAGGAAGAGGCGAGAAGATCTCATTGACAATGAAAATGAAAATGAAGGGTCCATTAATAAATTTGAGTTGGATGCAATAACAAATGTTCTAAAGGAGGCAGAGTCCCTAAATGTCAACCAGTTTGGTTTTGAGGAAACTTACAGTGGCGTGAGGTCTCATCTTTGTGATCTAGAATCTGGGGAAGGTAATGATTGGAGAGCAAAAGATTATCTGCATCAGTTGGACTCTTGCATAGAAGTTGCAATACAGAGACAAAAAGAACATGTTTCTATTGAGGTTTGGTACTTTGGTTCTACCTTTGTTATTTCTTTGGGATTGCATGCATCCGTTGCTTCTTCATCTCTAATATCTCAGTGATTCAGATCAGCAAGCTTGATGCAAGAATCATGCGAGCACTTGTCGGTATGCAGAAGCTGGAAGCTGATCTTGATCCTGCATCTTCCCATGATTACCGCTCAATCTTGATACCTATGCTGAAGTCATTTTTGCAGGTGAGTATGTTGTGAAGCTTCTTTGTATAAAAGGACACTCATCTTCCTTAGTAGCTTTTGTGAGGCTTATTATCATCATCATTCTTTCCAGGCGCACGTGGAGTACCTGGCAGAGAAAGATGCCAGAGAAAAATCTGATGCTGCCAGAGAGGCATTTTTGGCCGAACTTGCTCTGGATTCCAAGAAAGGTGCCACTGCAGGAGCAGACAATTCAAAACATGAAAGGTTGAAGGATAAAAAAAAGATCAAGGAGGGCCGAAAAAACAAGGACTCAAAGGTTTGGACTTTACTGCCAAACTCTGTAGTGGGTGTATGTATTAATCTCATGTACATACTATGGGATGCTGAGTAATTATTTAGTTGATCTCGATAATGGTTGTTACCTCCGCAGGCTATTCATTGGGATGAGCCACACGATCAGAAATCTGAAGAGATGTATTGCTCTCATCCCCTCACAAATCACTTCCTGTTATGCTTGCCAATTATTTCTCTGATCTAATGTTTGTCTTGCTTCAGATTACTTCCAAGTGGTCAAAAGGAGGAGGTTGTGTGCTCCGAACTTGCCTATAATGGAACTGATGATGCCTTACGAATTCAGGAAGAAGAGGAGTACAAACGCAAAATTGAACTTGAAGCTGAAGAAAGAAAGCTTGAAGAAACTCTGGAATATCAAAGACGGATAGAAAATGAGGCGAAGCTAAAGCATCTATCTGAGCAACATAACAAAAACTCGAAAATTAAGGGGGAGAAGGCAGAGACGATTGCGATATCTGATGTGTACTTGACGTGCAATGACGAAGAGAAAGATGTCGACGACCAACGGACAAATAGGACGGTTAGTTGCTAGTCACCCCCCTTACATCAATTCACACGTGGATTCTGGCATTCTGCTGGAAGCCTATTAAGAATCTCGTTCTTTCTAGCTCGCAGAGTCATTATTATTATTTTTCGTGTAGAAAACTGATTTCTTTTATTTATATCTTGATTTAAAAACCTCTTCTTCTTTACGAACCTTTGATGCAGGAAAGCATCACTGACGTATTAGAACATGTGCCAACTGACTCTGCAAATGGATCTGTGGAGCCAAATGGTAGCAACCGTTCTTGATATTCTGTTATCTTTTCAGCTGTACAGTTTGGGTTCACTTAATTGTAAAATCTTTATGTCAGGCTTACCTAATGGAGCTATTCCACAAGAAGAGGTTTTTCTTGAGCGACGGTCAGGAAAAAGGGGTAAACGGCATAAGGGTCTAAACAAATCAAGTGACAGAAAATCCCCTCCTCTGGCATCTGAAAAGGAAGAAAACGCTTCTGTTCTGCTTAAACATGATCAGGTCTCCCATGGTGATGATGGTATGTAATTTTTCTTATAAAGAAAGTTGGTTCTAGGATGCTTTAGGAATAGCCTCCTGTACAGTTGGTTTGGTAACAATCACTCCACCTAGTGATACAAAATCAAATACCGTTTTCATTAATATTAATAGATCATTCTTGAAGGAGTATTCATTGAAAAATAATAATATTATTATTTAATAACGAATGAGAACCAAAATACACGCTATTTTGAATCTTAGGACTTAGATTGATAGTTTGAACCATTGAGGTCCTAGATTGATGGTTTTCATCTTTTAGGTCTCAGATTGATAGGTAACCTATTTTGAAGTCCTAAGTTTATAAAAGTTCTCTATATTATATATTTTGGTGAACCAGTTAACTGACCTATACAACTGACATAAGATAATGTGCAGCTTATGTACTCTTTTATAGTGATATGCACATAAGAAGGCGTAAATATGCGATTTCTCATCTCATAAGAATAATATAAATTATTTATTCTTGTGATCTTGTTCCTTCGGGCAAATTTAAGTCGGTCGGTATCATTTGCATAGATTGCTTGATGTTCGAGAAATCTCGAATTCAGTACCAACCTCTCCACCTTCCCCAATAAGGATTTATAGTTTAAAATATTTGAATTATTTGCTTGTTTCTCTATGTTTGAGAACTTGAATTGTTTTTAGACTTTAGCATAATCAGTAGCTAAATGGATTGCTATTACAGATATGATCCTTAAATGGCAGCAAAATCCTTTAATGCAAATGCAACCTTATCGACTTGCTGTTTGACTTCCTCATTTGTCTTATGTACTAGCTTGTGGATGTTTAGGGAACACTTCATGTACCTTACAAATGCACAGATCAGTTCAGCTGTTACTGAGCAGTGAGCAATGCCACTATTGGTTATAATAAGATAGATTAGCTTATGATTGTGTATTCGGTGGACTCATTTGTTTTTACCATGTTTAATGTTTCACTTCCAAACCGTGCAGATAATGAAGGAAAATCATCAAGACAGCTTCAGGTTGACGAGGATTACGAAGAAAAGTTTCAGGCCGACCTTAAGAAAGCTGTCCGCCAAAGTCTTGGTATGTTTCGCTTCTCTCTCATGTGCATGCCCTCTCTTGTAGGGTCGTTATGATCCGCATTGAAAACTACTTGATAATTGATAGTGGGGTGGTTGTGATCCTCATTAAAAGCTACTTGATAATTAATAGTATCTTCATCTGAATCTGTTTCTCTGTTTCAAGTACAAATAAAGGATAGCAGAAATTTGCCTTCAACTTATAATGATACATGCATGCTACCCCCGTTTGGTTATTATTAAAAGTTAAGGCAGCATATGATGCATTGGATTCTTTGCTTGGTACTTTTAGTTTTTACTGGTTTGTCTTCTTTTAACAAATGCTAATATCTGTTCTGGAAGCAAACCAGTTAATGCTAGCTTTGAAGGTATTATTGTCTTTGGGATGAGTGTATTGGCTTTTGGTTTTCCATGAACTATCATGTGTAGAGTAATTATAACTGCCAACTGGCTATTCTAGCCTTGATGGCGAAAGCATTTGCTATGACACCTGGGACGGAGTATCAATTTATCATATATTTGCAGGTGATAAATAGACCAAATAAACTTTGAATATATGTTTCATCATCTAAGCATGCATGGTTTCATTTATTCTTTACTGATTTATTGACTACATAACTTGTGAATAGAGGTCCCTGCAATTGGATTTTGAACTTAAGTTGAATGGCAAAAAAATTGCTTTTTTCTGCTTTTCCGACTTCTGGCATTTCTGCTACACAGTAAATAAGCTGATGACCTTGTCTTATGTAATTTACTTAGCATTTTTTTTGTTCATTACTTTTTCCTTATCAGATGCATTCAATGCACATGGAAAATTACCTGTCAAGCCAAGTTTGGTATTGCTACAAAAGGACATTCCTGAAACAGGTGACTCGTGTGTTCTTGATGGTAAAGGTGTGACAGATGGTTATGGAGTGGATGCATATGGAACAGGGCTAAAAAATGAAGTCGGTGAATATAATTGCTTTTTAAATGTCATAATACAGGTTGGTACTTCACATGTAATTTCATCGGTAAATGAATTTCAACAAAATCATTTGCTGTCCGGTCTTAAACCAGCTAAGCTTCCTTGAGTCTAGTCATTAATTTATTTTTATTTTTTCTTTATCTTAGTCTTTGTGGCACCTAAAGCGTTTCCGGGATGAGTTTTTGCGGAGAACATTGTCAGAACATGTTCATGTGGGCGATCCTTGTGTTACATGTGCTTTGTATGAAATCTTCAGTGCTTTGAGCATGGTATCTAAGGATAGCCGGAGAGATCCAGTTGCCCCTACCTCTTTGAGAGTTGCTCTAAGCAACTTGTATCCTGATAATAATTTCTTCCAGGAGGTAACTCAAACCTCTGCAGTGTAGGCCATTTCTTTTTTCCTGTTTCTAGTTTCTTCTATTAATGAATTGCACAGCTCTAACTTTCGAGTATGGATTCAAAGTATTTAATAAGTGACTAAAATCCGGCAACCCTGCAGGGTCAAATGAATGATGCTTCTGAAGTGCTGGGTGTAATATTTAATTGTCTACATCGATCATTCACTCCTGAACCTCAAGCGTCTAATGTGGGGCCAGTAGACAGCTCTGGAACAGGGTCCTGGGATTGCACTAACGCTTCTTGTATTGCACATTCACTTTTTGGAATGGACATATTTGAGAGAATGAACTGTTACAACTGTGGCTTGGAGTCCAGATGTTTGAAATACACATCTTTTTTTCATAACACCAATGCCAATGCTGTTAGAACAATGAAGGCATGTCATTTTTGACTTAAAGTTTCTTTAATTGTTCTTATTCTGCTAGAGGTTGAGTCATATTGGGCTTTCAGTAGATTATGTGTTTTTTAACTGTTAACAAATTGTTTACTTTACCTATTAGGATATGTGCCCAGAAAACTCCTTTGATGAGCTTTTGAACATGGTTGAGATGAATCACCAATTAGCTTGTGATCCAGAGGCTGGTGGCTGTGGAAAGCTGAATTATATTCACCATATACTCTCCAACCCTCCACATGTTTTCACAGCAGGTGAGTTTATTTTTGTCAATTGATTGTTGCTTCTTTTTAATTTAGGCTCTGCCTTTTAAATTATTTAATTATGCTGTCGAAGCAGTTAACCCTCCATTTTGGTGTCTAATATGCTTTTTTCTTTTATCTGTAGTTGTGGGCTGGCAGAATACTTGTGAGAGTGTTGATGATATAATGGGAACATTAGCAGCCTTATCGACTGAGATCGATATCAGTGTCCTTTATCGTGGTCTTGATCCACAAAATAAACATTGCTTGGTTTCAGTGGTACGCATCTGTAAACAACTTGAAATTTGTTTCTTCCTGTATATCCCTCTCCAACCACCCCGGGTTGGTATCTTTTTCTTTCAACAAGGGCAAATAGAATATTCCAATATTATACTCTCTGTATCATTGTGCTTTTTCCTTTAATTTTTACCTTGTAATCCTTTTAAAAAGCTGTGAACTGCAGCATGTTACATCATATATCCTTAGAACCCTGGATTTGTTCTGAAGGCAATAAGCTGCTGAATTCTTTTGAAACCTTTGCTTTATTTTTCCATGTTGGGTTATTGAAGTGTTCACAAAAATCCGAACAAGGGAAGTCCAAAACCAAATATACCATCATGTTCCATTGCTAGCTTTCTTGATCATATGCTTTTCCTGGTTGCGATTAATATATGTGTGCTTCCTTTCTCAAATGTTACGATTTCTTACATAGTTTATGTCTGGTTTTGTTCACTTCATTAATAAACTCCTCTGCTTTCTCTATGTGCCTTGTTTATTCAATAATTTAGAATGTTGCTGACAAGACTCTATTTTTGGAGAAAGACTTGTGAGTTTGTTGCCCAGATTTTTTTAGGCATCCATATTTATGATTTTTCACATCCCTTGTGATTTCAGCTAGTTTTATTATCACAATTTGATACAACTGAAATTCTCTTAATGGAGATGCATATTTACATACACGGATATTTAGTTGAGACTCTTGTGGATACCTTCAGTCCTCTGATTTCTTGATTTTATGGTCTTTGTTTGATTCAATTACAGTAATTGGCATGTTCAAATTTTTATCTGTTTGGTCCAGCTGCAAATCTGTATCAAATTTTTGGTTTACTTGTATATGTTCTTATTCGCATTAGTGCAATTTCATATGTGAACAATCCTCTGAGCATCTTTACCCCATTCTTTCATGATCCATAGGCCATGACCCAATTAATCTAAGATCTAACTCTCAATGCCAGTCCATGTCATTATGATTCATATGCCTGACTGTATTCAATTTTCTGCATCTCTTCAACTCTTCCAAAGATCACAATCCTGTTAACTCTTGCTACATCTTCCTAACTTTTTACCCTATTTTTGTCAACATCCGTTTTCCCAGGTTTGCTATTATGGGCAGCACTATCACTGTTTTTCCTACAGTCGTGATCATGAACAGTGGATCATGTATGATGACAAGACGGTGAAGGTGAAATTCCATTACTCTGTGCTGGATATATTTTCAGTCACTTTACATTTAGTTTAACTGTGTGCGAACTCTAGGTAATTGGCGGCTGGAATGATGTTCTTACAATGTGTGAGAGAGGACACCTACAACCCCAAGTGCTCTTTTTTGAAGCAGTAAACTAGTACCCTGTGGAATTTACTTGTATGCTACGAAGTTGGTGCATTGATTTTTGGAGCGACCCAGTTCTGCCAGTACGAGGTTTTGAGCTAAACTTTTGACAGCTGAACTCACATACATCACCCAGAATTGTATTATAAAGTAAGGGAATTGGGACCAATTATACAGAGGAATGATACTCTCTCAACAACTCATTGGGAAACCTGACCTACGCGTCTGAGCTCGTGGAACCAGTTGCTCACAGTGTCTTGCAGCTCGATATCGCACAGGGCTGTCTGTCTGGGTTAAATACGCAGAGAACCTATGTGGATCGTGCTCGAGCTCGTGGTCAAATCATCAATGGATGCTAGGACTGTCCATCACTGCTATTATACACAGGAATATCTTCTACTTAGCTTCTGTAATAATTTTCCTACCTAGGGAAATTTATGTAATGATATAACATACCAACTTCCCTTTTGTCAGCACTTATATGTGGGGAGAAAACTAGTATCGAACTTCAGTCATGGTAATGACAATAATTTTTTGCAGAATCAATCATACACTGGGTTTTTTTAATCATTTATAGACTCTTCTCCATTTTGGCATTATTATTCTCTCTGTTTTTTTAATAGTTATACATTTTGTGAAAGTTCGAACTCATGATCTCTCAGTCATATATAAGGTGCTTTGACCACTATACTCCAAGTGAATGGACAATTTCTCTCTCTGTTTCGAAATCATGGTTGTCACTGCTCTCGGAATATAAGTCTGAAGGCAAATTCACTCACACCTTAATGTTCTTGTGAATGGTCAAATCCTCTATGTTACATGCAAGGTGCTTTGATCAAGGGATAATTTTTCTCTCTGTTTCGAAACCATGGTTGGCACTGCTCTCGGAATATAGGTCTGAACTCCGATGGTGGCATCGTCGTTGCAACAGCCAGTTAGGGTATCTAAAACATACAAAATGACTGAAAACTTGGCACTAGACGAGACTGAAACATGGAAAATGTGTATATATATGTATATATAGTTGGTGATGATATTGATACAGATGCTACACATGTAATTGGTAGTATATATATAAGTAACAAAAAAAAAAGAAAAAGAAAAAAAGGATGGTGTTGCAGGAGTGATGCAACAGACCCTGAAAAATAGGGTGGCAAAAGTAGAAAGGTAAGCTGAAACAGCACCACTTGTCCCACCAATCCTCCCCATTTTTTACTCAGTCTTCTTTCTCCACTCTCTCTGCATTCACATCACATCACATCCATAGCCATCGCCTTCCAAATCTCAGCCCTCAAAAAATTTTTGTTGAATGAAATTAGATAGATGACCATAAAGAGCGGCACCGGCCAGGCCTGCGCTGCTTGCAAGTACCAGCGGCGGCGCTGCACCCCGGAATGCCTCCTCGCCCCCTTCTTCCCCGCCGACCAGCCCAAGATGTTCCTCAACGTCCACCGCCTCTTCGGCGTCAAGAACATCCAGAACCTCCTCAAGGACCTCGGCCCCGACCCCGCCAAGAAGGCCATCGCCATGAAATCCATCAAGTTCCACGCCACCATGCGCGACAAATACCCCGTCTGGGGCTGCATGGTCGAGATCCGCCACCTCTCCTTCCAAATCCAGATCGCCGAGGATCAGCTCCACGCCGTCCTTCAACAGCTCGCCTACTACCGCCACCACCAACAGCAGCAGCAACAGCAACAACTCTCCCCCACCACCACCGATCACTACATCTCCGAGCTGCAGCTGGGGATGGCTCCGCCGGGAAACCACCCCGCCCTCGTCAACCTCCCCGACGACGCCAAACCCCCCGACTTCAACATCAACTACCTCGATTTCAAGGAGATGAACAACGTCGTCAACTCCATCTGCGAGCACCAGCAGACTTACAGTAACAGTAATGAAAACAACCCCAACTCCGTCGTCACGCATGCGCATCTCTTGATGCAGCAGCAGCCCCAGGATTATAACGAGCTGGAGATGCAGCCGTTTTTCGACAACATCGATGACACGCAGTCTTCTTACATTGGCTCTAAAGAAGCCTACGATCAATCCAGGTATGCATATCTCTTTCAAGAATCGGCATTCGACATTCTTGGCATCATTACAACTGTTTCTGAACATATTTGAAGTTTTTTTCTTTCAAATGTGTGTGCAGCTTGAGCTTGGAATCCTCATTGAAGGACTCTAGGCAGCTTGTTGAGGAGATGGATGAGAATGAATTGAAAAGCGCTGCAGCATGTTTTAGCCTTACTAGTGTGAATTGAGGATATTGAGGTCGATATTTTGCTCAAAAAATTTTGTTTTTTTTTTTCCCGATATAATTGTAGAGGTAGATTCCATAGATTAAATATTTCACACAATACTTTTTTTTTTTTGTCATTTAATAGTTAGGCAATACTTCTAGCGTTCTCGAAAAGAGAGCTCGGATTTTTCAATTTTGTTACTTAGTTGTAGATGATTTTGATTAGAGTTGATGTTATTAATGATCACCTCTCATATAAGTATTCATGAGAGGTGGGATTATTTGCGGATAAATAGTTAGAAACGGGAATAAAAACATTCAATGAAATACAAAAAGATTGATCATTTTCATTTTTTATGAGTGAGATCTATCTAATAGTTTTTAGAGAGCTTAGCTTCTATTTTGATAAACTTCGCCAATACGGGTTAGTTAAAAATAGTAAATTTCTAGTAATTCATTTCATGTGTCAAGATCTATAAAATAAAAGTCTTTAATTAAAAAAAAATCATATTCAGTAATTCCTCCGTTTCATGCTATTAATTTCATTTTCCCTTTTTTGTTTGTCTCATTCTATTAGTCTTGATTCCTTTATTGGAAAATAATTAAGGTATAATTAAATTATTAATGTAAATCAATTTAAACCTAATTAACCTAAAAGACTAAACTACCCCTGAACCCTAAAATCTAAACTTACTCTCCCTACTCATTCCTCTCTTTCTCTCTGCCGCACCCTCATTTCTCTGTAACCCTAAATCATCTGCCGCCCTCTCTTCTTCTCTGTGCCGCCACCCCTCCTTACCGTGATGATGAAACCTACATCTCCATCTCCATCTCCTCTCCACATTTTTGCGACGACGAGTCATCTTTGTTGTTGACTATTCCTTCGCTATTGTCCTTGCTGCCAATCGCCCGTACAAGTGATGAACCCTCTACTGATGAGTCTTTGAGCCTTTGCTCCCTTCTCTCATTTTCTGAATCTATCCATTTTTCGCATCTGTCCCTCGTCTTCGACTCATTCGACGAGGGGATTCTTGCCGCCGGAGGTTTGGAGGCATGGATGGCCTATAGGACAGTCTTTGACTCATTTGATGAAAGCCCTAAAAGGACAGTTTCCAGAGATCCGGTTATTTCTGTTCCTATTCTCGTTCTTTTTATGATTATGATTACTGTGCAGTCTTTTAGATGTTGGTTCTCTAATGTTATTGGTTCGATTTTGTTATGGTTATGTTTATTGGAAAAGTTAGATGAGTTTTCTATTGCTAAAGTTATTTGTTCGGTTATTTGTTGGTTCGGGATTAGTTATCTGGTGGCTTGGTTTTGGTATTGTTGTTGGTTCGATTTTGGTTAATCATCATACTGTTAGGTTATGCTCTTATGTTTTGTTGCTTTGTTGGGTTTTGTAGTTGTTGGTTCTATTGTGGCATTATTGGTGCTATTGATCTGAGATGATTTAAAAAAAAAATTCAAGCACTTTATAAATAATGAACACATTGATGATGCATTTTTGTGAAATGTGTTTTAACAGCTTTGAAGGGTTTCATTGAATTGTTTGGTTGATGTTTCAGAATTGCAAGATAATTCAATACTTAACATTCAATACAAAATCCATTTTTGCTTTACATTCATGCATTACAAAAATCACATTCATGTCTATCCTGCACATGCACTAAATTTTTTACAAACACCGCATTCATGTCTAAGCTTTACAAAAAAAGGCAGATGGTGACAATCAAAAACACGTTTTCACTTTGCAGTCCCAACTCTATTTATGTTATCACAATCCCTAAATTAAAAATCAGCCCCTCTATCCCATTTGTATGCCTTTTTTGTATTAAGAAGTCTATGCTTGCTTTAACCAACTCCTTGGATATTTATAAATTGGTGGGTAAATCATTATGCAATAATAAATCATTTTTCTTCATATGTGGGAGCTTGTAGTTACTGCATCCTTCACTTTTATTATGTCCTGTAAACAACACTGTAAGGATAAAAAATATTTTTAATGTCATTGCTTTAAGACTATTGAAACTAGTTAATACTGCATTAACTAAATCGCTTGCATCCCTGCATGCATGTTACTATTGTAGGCTTTGAATAGCTCTGAAAACCCCAAATCATTAACTTTCATACTTGGACTATTTGTTGGTTGTTGCACTAATGATATTTTAAACACATCAGCATTTGCAATTGCATGAAAGTCTTGGTCTGAATTATTAATATGCGGCTTTGCATAATCTTATTGTATGTATATGGTCTTATTTAAACATATAGGCCATTTTGCTTGAATTGCTGGTACAATTTGGAAAGTTTTTTACATTAGTGACTATTATCAACATGAAATATAGAAATAAAACATGCCTTGCTGTACAATAACTGAACTTCAGAGTAGTTCTATGAGCATTAGTTCAATTTTACATGCATGACAACAAATAAAATATAAAAGTTTTACCTATTTGATTAAACAATATTTTATAACTTACTTAGTGATTAATTCTATTGGTTTTGTCTCCATAATGCCCGAAACTCTCTTCTTGTGTCTCTTTTAGCTTTAACATCTTCAGTGAATGGCCATATACCTATTTTACCATAAAAAACAACATTTTCTTCCTCTGAAAATACGGGCAACAGACAACACACATGAACATTACCTTTGGGATGAAAATTTTGCTTTTGCATGTTCTACGTGGTTCTTCTTCTATTCTGTGATGTAGTATCAGTGTGTAGTTTTGGTTAGATAAAAACCATTTCTCATCTATGTAAATAACATTCACCATGGAATTGAATTTTAGGATGTTCAAAGCATTGTCAAATTATATAGCTTGTAAACTGAAACTCTACCTTAACAATTTGTTTGGACCTATCGAAGCTGGTTTAATGGCATTAGTGTGCTATGATCAGATGTGATTTAGCCCATCTTCCCATTATAGATTTAGGAACCTTAATGCTATATGTAAATGCTCTAATTGTCCCTTTTTTTTTTATAATTAACTTGTGCAATTTGCTGAAAGTTTACCCGATTCTATCGAATCTCTAGCCTACCACATGTATAACCTCAACTCTTTCCCATTGTTGTTTTGTAGTTTCCCAAATCCTTGAAATAGCCTTCGTGCAGCTGTTGAATGTTGAAGCAGCTTCATTGATCTTTCCCCTTGCAGGCTTTCCATTCTTGCAGTTCCCAAGCAAGAACTACATTATCTCCTCCTTTTGTGAATCTAAAACATCTTTTTTTGCTCCCATTTTGTGTAACAAATTAGGAGATTTGGTTATTGCTTATAGGAGATGTATATTTATAGACTTCTAATTTTGCGGGAAATAGAATTTTGAACTGTAAAACATTTTCCATCAATATTTTTTTGGGAAAACTCTTCTCACCAAAATTCTGCTCTTTAGGTTATTTCTTTGGCATGTAATCCACTAATTTGATTTGTAATACATTATTATATGGTTAAATTTTGAGTATACTGACTATTGTGCCCTTTTCTTTTGGTTCTAATAGTGAGGGACAAAGGGAGTAACACTTTTTATGTGATTGGAATTGTAACCGCATGTATGTGTCGCTGGTGAATATTTTTGACATTTCATACACTAACATTGTTCGGTTCAGGATCTAATTCTAAACAATTTTCTCAAACTCTTAGAGAGAAAGAACATTGTAAAAAAAAAAAAAAAAAAACCCTTGCAGGAGCTCTAGCTTTTCTTTTATCCTCTCCAAAATACCTTATTTAGTGCAAAAATCCCAAAGAAATTTGGTATAAAGAGCTTAGGTTTACCCTTCAACATGTCTATAAATTCCATCTTCTCATATACACCAAGCCAAGTTCCAATCTTTGATGTTGAGCACTATGATTATTGGAGTTCTCAAAGAGAGAACATATTTCTATCTTAAGATCTTTGGGATATAATTGAAGAAGGTTACAAAAAACCTATGGATTAAGAAAATCAAAGGGAGCACAAAAGAATATCAAGAAGAATGCAATGATAGTGAGGATCATTCAAAAAGGTGTAAGTAATACTATTTATCCTCGAATTTTTTGTACAAAAAGGCAAAAGATGCATGGGAAACTCTCAAAATGGAGTTTCAAGGATGTGAGAAAGTGATGGCCATTAGGTTGTTGTCCCTATGGAATCAATTTGAAAATTTGCCAATAAAAGAAACCGAGAATGTGTACGTAGGACTTGTTTGGTCGAATGATTAAAATTACAAATCAAATCAAAAGCTATGGAGATGAAGTTCCTGAAAAGAAGATATTCAGATGATTTTGAGGACTCTTCCACAAAAGTTTGAGCATATGGTAGCTGTCATCACACAGAAACTAAAGACCTCACAAATCTCACTCGATATGAACTTATGGAATCTTTAAAAGCACATGATCAAAGAATAAACAAATACAATGATCAACCTTTGGAGCAAGCCTTTAAAGCTCAAGTCAATAACTCCAAAAAGTTTTCTCCACAGAAAAGAGGAGGCTCACTCATGAACACTTCTCAAGTGTGGAGGTCGTGGACGAAATGCTCATGGAAGAGGCAGAGGAAGAGGGATGAGAGACACCTCTTCACATGAAAATCCGAATAACTCTAAATTTGAGTGTTTATTTGCTTTAAAAATGGTCATAATTAAAAGATTGTTGGTGGAAGTGCACTAGTTGCAACATTGCTAATTATTCTGATAAAGATTGTTGGTTTAATTAAAAATAAAGAAGGTGATGAAAAGAAGAAAATTATTATTAACTTTACGTCTGAAGATGAGGAGAACAAATTATTTGTCTCCATCATGGGTGCTGATAAAATTGGTCAGACTTGGTATTCGGATAATGGTTGCAACAATCACTTGACCAAAAATAAAAATGAGTTTCATTAACTCGAAAGCTATACTTCTCAAGTTGAACTTGGTTATGGAAAACAAGTGAAGATTGAAGGAAAATGAATAGTCGTAGTGCACACCAACAAAGGTAATAAATTCATTCATGGTGTCCATTACTCTCCTAATATTTCTCAAAATCTTTTGAGTGTTGGACAAAAATGAAGAATTATTACAAATTGATATTCGATGAAGAAAAAAATGTGAGATTCTTGATAAGAAATTTGGGGATCAAATTGCTGTCATAGAGATGACTTCAAACAACTTATTTCCTCTTAATATGAAATCTCATGTTTCTTGGAAGAGTGAAAGTTTTGATGAAACCTTCATTGGGAAATAAATGTACTTTATTCTCTTTGTTGATGATTATACAAGGATGATCTAGGTTTGGAGAATTATCGATCCAGGACCCAAAAGATAGTTAAATTGTCAATCCAGGACCCGAAAGATGATTTGTCAATCCAGGACCCGAAAAATCAAACAATTCTCAATCCAGGACCTGATATTGAGGTCCTGGATTGAGAATTGTATGATCTTTCGGGTCCTGGATTGAGAATTTTTGTGATCTTTCAAGTCCTGAATTGACAATTAATCTTTTGGGTCCTGAATTGACAATTAAACTATCTTTCGGGTCCTGAATTGATAAAACTCCTTTAGGTGTATATCATTGAGCATAAATTATAAGCCTTCACAAAGTTTATACATTTTTAAGCCCATGTGGAAAAGCAAAGTGGTTTAAAGTCGTGGTGGAGAGTTTATTTACAAGCTTTTCATGAACTGCTGTGAAGAAGGGATTAAAAGGCAACTCACAGTTCGACATATACCACAACAAAATGGTCTGGTCGAAAGGAAGAATTGGATAATCGAATTAATGGCCAGAAACATGTTGAAAGGAAAGAGATTTCCAAATTCTTTTTGGGCTGAAATGGTGACTACCGCGGTTTATATTCTTAATTGATCACCTACAAAAACAGTTCGGAATAAAACACCTATTAAAGCTTTTCATGGAAGAAAGACTCTTGTAATTGAACTTAAAATCTTTGGTTGCATTGCATATTCCTTTATTTCCTCTAAAATAGAGAAAAGTTTGATGAAAAAGGAGAAAAACTTATTTTCATTGGATATAGGGATGAATCAAAAGGCTATCGTCTATTCAATCCATTAACTAATAAGTTGATACTTTCAAGAGATGTTATTTTTTATGAAAGTGCAGCATGGAAATGGGAAAATGAAGTTATTTCACAAGCTTGTATGGAACATGTATCATCTATTGAGAAGCAGTCACATCAAGCTAGCGAAGATGACTAAGATTCAGACATGGATGATCATCCGAAAAAATATTGCTCCATCAAAGAAATATATGCTTTGTGCAATTTGGAGCTATTTGTTGGTGAGCCTTAATCTTTTGATGAAGTGATAAGCTCGTAAATGAACTCAGTGATCTATGTTTTTCTCCTTTGCTTTACATGTTTTATGTTTATTTTAAAGTTTATTTCATTCATGAGTCAATTATAGAGGTTACTATGCTTGTCATGGTGTGATTTCGCAGGTTTCTGGGCTAAAAGTGGCTAAGTGATGAAAAGAGCCGGAATGAAGAAGTTGATGTTTCGGTCGACACACGGGATGTTGACCGACATGGAAGAAAAATGCAATTATTCGAGGAAGATCTCCATGTGGATCAATGTGGCATGTCTCGGTCGACATGGAGCGTGGATGTCGACCGAGGTAGGAGGGCAAATTAGGGCTTGACATGGAGATGCATGTCGATCGACACGGAAGTCCAAAAAGGAAGTTTTCGCCAGATTTGGACAGATTCATATATCTTAAGCCCTAGACCTTTTGAGATACATTTTACCTCTATAAATACACATTATCTCGAGATTTTAAAGGATTATTCATCTAGTTCTGGAATTTTGGAGTTTAATTCAACATTGGAGTTTTTCAAGACTTTGAGAATTCCACTTTACTTTGTAAGTTATTTTATGAAAATTAATAATATGTTTTATTTATTGCTATCCATGATTCTTGGCAAGAAGTCCTATCAGATCCTAGTAGGACTTTGAACAACCAATCTTGATGCATGTTTAATTCAACTCAAATTGCATGATTTAATTTCCTGGTTTGATTTAATTGGATCTAGATTTAGTAAAGGATCGAGAGATGAAATTGAATCTAGCTAGTTTTATAGTTATCAATTGAAATATTGAGAGGTGAAGAATACAATTATTTTTTGTCTAAAAAAAGAAGAATTAATTGTAGGGATTAAAATCTGATGTTTATTGAGATTGATTAATATTGTGTTCTTGAGACCAAGAGTCTATGTTGTAGTTGCCCGACATAGGGATTATAGCTATTTATCTGGTTTTCCCTCCATTGTTGAGTTGATTAATTATGCATGTAGATGGATTGATTGTGTGCCCTGGAATCTGTATATTTAATTCTTGTGTTTAAAATCCTTGATGCATAGGATAATTTCGTTGTCCAATTCCCTAGGGTTCGATAGCTGGATTATAAACTTATTTGTCATTGTTTTTACTGCAACTAATCTGTAGTTTTTACAGTGATCATGAAGCAACAAAATAAAATGTTTGGAGGAAAGCAATGGATAATGAGATAAGAAGCATTGAAAATAATGCAAAATGGAAGTTGGCGAATATTCCTGACAGAAAGGTCCCTATAAACTTAAAATAGGTTGATAAGACCAAGTTTAATGAAGATGGGAGTGTGCATAAATACAAGACAAGATTTGTTGCCAAAGGTTATTCTCAACAACCTGGAGTTGATTTCACTGAAACCTTTGCATCGGTAGCACGAATGAAAACAATTAGAGTTGTTCTTGCTATTGCAACTCAAATGGAACTACAAGTTTTCAAACTTTATGTCAAGTCTACATTCCTAAATGAAGAGTTGGAATATGAGGTGTATGTTCAACAACCTCATGGATATAAAATAAAATGAGAAAGAAGAAAAATCTTACAAGTTGCAAAAAGCACTTTATGGCCTAAAAAAGGCTCCAAGAGCTTGGAATAGCAAGATTGATGCTTATTTTCAAAGAAATTGATTTGTGAAAAGTCCATTTGAACCATCTCTTTATGTGGAGAAAATTGAAACTGGTTTTTTTATGGTTAGCCTTTATGTGGATGATTTGATTTATGAAAGAACAAAGGCTACAATGGTGAGTTTGTTCAAAGACGCAATGATGAAGGAATAAGATATGACTGATTTTGGTTTAATGAAATACTTCTTGGAATCCAAGTGAAGCAAAAGAAGGGATAGGTCTTTATCTCTCAAGAAAAATATTTTTTAGATTTGCTGAAAAGATTTCAAATGGAGAATTGCAAGAGTGTGGAAACTCCTATTGCTTTGAATGAAAAATTGAAACAAGAAGATAGAGCAGATTCGAGTCTCGGAGTGTTGTTGGTTTTTTAATTCATTTAACCAACACGAGGCCATATATCTTGTTCCCGATTAGTTTCTAGATTCACGTGTAATTCAAGCAAGATGCATTTTTCCGCAGCAAAAAGAATTATTTTTTTTCCTTGAAGGTACAAAAACTTGGGAATCAGATTTGCAAAAAAAGTTAGTTGATTTCACCGATAGTGATTGGACTGGAAGTCAAGATGATAGGAGAAGTACATCAGCATACATTTTTTTGCATTGGTTCAAAACCAGTATCATGTAGTTCAAAAAAGCATAATTCAATTGAATTATTATGTGCAGAAGCTGAATATATCTCATCAAATCAAGCCGCAAGAGAAGCAGTTTGGTTGAGGAGAATTCTCAAAATCTTGGAGCAAGATGTTCCAGATCCTACACCGATTTTTTGTGATAATCAATTAGCAGTTTCTATGACAAAGAATTCGGTGTTCCATGGAAGGTCAAAATATATTGAGCAGCAGCATAACTATATTTGTGACATTTTTCTAAAGAAGAAAATCTTCTTAGAATACATCAAGACTAGTGAGCAACCAGGTAATACTCTTACTAAAGTCGTGATCACGGAAAAAATTCATTAGTTCAAGGAAGTTAAATGTTAATTTGTGTTGCTTAGCTTTATTCATACACGTTAGGGGTGTGCACGGTTTGGTCGAAACCGACCGAACCTGCCAAACCAAATTAATTTGGTCGGTTTGGCTGGTTTGAGAAAAATGATTAGCCGGGTTAGTTTGACAAATCTCAAACCGGATGGTTTGGTTTGGCTGACGATTTGAAGGATAAAATTGGCCGTTACGGCCGGACCAGCCGTATAAATAATATAATTTTTAATATAATAATGTTAATAAAATATTATTTGATAGAAATCTAAAATATCAATTATATTGATATATATGTCCAATGTTTATATTATTTCGAATTGCAACCCTATAAATCAACTGATATTTCATTGTTTCTTGCAACAATAACATTATTTATTTATTACTTATGTCATATTTATAATTAATGGCAAGAGAGATATATTTATATTAGTTTTATTTTATGTATCATTCTTTTATTAATATTTAATAATCAAATTGATATACAAATTTTATTGTTTGCAATATTATTAGTTTAATAATCTTCAAACCGTTTAAACCGGCTGAACCAAACCGTTTTAATATGGTTTGGCCGGTTTGGTTTGAAATAATTATTTGGCCAGTTTGGTTTGTGAAAATTTCACGTACCTATTGATTTGATCCGTACTTTACCCCTTAAACCGGCCAAACTGGACCGTGCACACCCCTAATACACGTACCTCTTTAGTTCTTAGTCAAATCATGCATCTTATATTCATTAAATTCATATGTATCTAGAAATTCATGTATTCACCTTCATGTATCCATCTACCTATATATAATACAGGGATGAATAAAAAATCAACAATATGAAATAATCAAACAATACAACAAGCAAGAGCTATAACTTTACTTAAAATATCCTCTTCAAAATACCTTCTTTTTCTTTTATGCAAAAATCCCCAACATAAACAAGCTAATGAAATGAATCATATAGAAATCATTCGCAACAAATCGATCTCAAGATACTACATACATGTTGTAACATATTAATTCCTCTACTAAAAAAAAAAATCAAAACCCATAAATGAAACAACAAGATTAAAAAAAAAAAAAAAAAACTCAAGCCAACATCCTTGTACGTACAATCCGAGCATAGACCCCCCTGGTCTTGAAGAGCAAAGCCACCGCCATGAAGAATCCAAAGAGACTAACAGCAGCCAGAATGAAGAAAGACAGCATGAAACAACGAGTTCCACTGCATGAGCTCTCCCCTCTCGACTCCTCATCATATACATACCCAATAAGCTTCACAGAGAAAATGTACGATCCCAGAGGGCTTGCAATGGCGATGGTGTTGTATATAGTCCCCATATGCCTCACCCCGAACAGCTCCGACACGATCGTCGGCATCAGCGACCACTGCGCACCGTAGCAGATACCAACCACCACTGATCCCACGTACAAGTTCCCCGGAAACCCCGAGCCGATGACCACGTGGCCTGCCGTCATGGCTGCAAGAGTGGCCGCCATGAACAGCGGCCTCGCCCAGCCCCTCCTGTGCAAGAAAACGTCGGATAAGAATCCGGCCCCGAACCGGCCTAGAAAGTTCCAGATGCTTAACAATGACACCAATGTGCTTCTTTCCCTTGCAGTGTAGCCTAGTGATTCTCCTATCTGGCTCATGTTGTTGATCGTGGCTAGCCCCGACCCCATCCCACACATCATTGCAATGAAAATCATCCAGAAGCTCGGCGTGCGCATCGCCTGCACCGGGCTCAGGCTCAGCTCGTCTCCAATGGTGGCCTTATCAGCATCTATGATTAAAGGGGAGTTCAGAGATGATGATGATGATGATGGTGGTGGTTTGCAAGAATGGTTTGTGTTTGCTTTGGCGGCGATGTGGAGAGGGGAGGAGAGAATGAGGATGAGGATGGTGAATGCGAGAGCGCGCATCCATGGAGATAGGATGAAGATGTTCTCAAAGATGATGAGAAGCATGGCGTATGCAGCTAGGATGATGGAGATGAGTGAGAAGGCGTTCAAGTAGGGTTTTTCGGGTTGCGTGGAGGCGGTGGGAGAGACTCGGACGATGAACATGAGGGATAGGGAGACTAGAGGTGGAAGGAGTGAAAGGATGAGCAGGAATGTGGCTGGTTTGCCTGGAAATAGTAGCTGGTAAACTTGTATGATGATGGCTCCACTTAAGCCAAGAAACCCCTGCTCAAAAACATATATATTAAGGGAAGTTCTTGAGTTAGGCAGACCTAAATAATTTAGGCGGGTTTTATCCATTAACCCAAGCCCAAACCCATATAATATATCCTAATTGGGATTAATAAACCCTATTTGGGATGGGTCAACTCATTTGGATAGGATAAAACCCGCCTAAACCGTTTAGGCCTGCCTAACGCAAGTTTTTGCCATTTATGAATGTTTTAGGCTTCACAAATTGTCTCATGATGATAGATAACTTTGCGGATCAAATACTCTGTTCTACAATGGTGTATGGTGCAAAGTGCAAACTATGCAGTACATGCTGAAATCTATAATCTCAAGTCGATAACCATATATGTACTTTCTTCGTTCCACTATATTAGTCTTACTTTTATTTTTCGTCTCTCTCACTATATTAGTTATATTTCCTTAAATAGCAAGTTTTTCACATACACTAATAAAATATTAATTTCACTACATTCACGAGTATTGGATACCATGTCCAATTTATATGTGATTTATTGACCGGGATGGAGGAAGTAATATGCAGGAAAATACCCTTATCCAAAATGGCTCCGAATGAATTTTGTATTAAATTGGATTTTGGAATTAATAAATACATTTTGTGACATTTTCAATATGAATACAATTATGTGAGACTGTAGACTGAATTTCAAACGGAAATCATTTTCACACTAGGAGAATTCTGTTTGTAACCTGTATTCCGATCGAAATACATATTGTACATAGCGCATTTTAATCGGAATACAAATGATGTGTTTAAGTATATCAAATTATGTAATTATAAAATACATCATTTCCTTTTGGACCAAAATGACAATTCGATTGGAATTCTCTGTGCACAAACGACATTTTGTTCAAAATGTGGGTCGTCTCATCAAAAAATGGTGAGTCGGTCTCATTCAAGTGTTTGCCTTATTCATTTAGGACCGAAAGATTGACGTCTTGGATTGATAATTTTATTATTTTCCAGATCCTAAATTAAGAATTCAATTTTTTGGATTCTAGATCGTTAATTAAATTATGTTTCAGATCCTTAATTGATATCATTTTATATTATAATAATTAAATATTTAACATTATACATGTAATTTACTAAGTTTATTTATCAGCACGTTAGTATATAACCAAAGGGCCCATCTCTTTATTTCTAATCAATTTTCTGTAGGGAAAAAAAAAATTGCCAATTTTTTAAGTTGTGATTTGCTGTTTCCTCACAAGTAGCATTATTTATACCATTTCTAATCACGAAGATCATTGTTTTTATTTTATCACACATAATTTAATTATATCTTAAGAAATTCTTGTAAATTAAAAAATATTTAGACTGCTCGAGAACGTGTAGCCTCATTATAAAAAGATTATGTGATTTTTCGTATCTTATAAATTAAATTAATAAATGGACTATTATTCGTCGAAAAAAATAATCTCAAATGGGATTTTGGTAATGGTTTTAAACCTACAACATGCTACCTAATAATGATTCTTCCAATTTATCCACATTAGTTTTGCAATGAAATTATCAATTATTATTGTACATTATTATGTATTTAATTTAATTTGAATTTTTTTTGTTATTAACAAAAGGGCGAAAATAGTACCTTCATAATTCCAACAACCGTGCCGTTGTACGCCGGGAAATTCCGCACCGCCGTGACGACGTTGGCCGTATTGAAGAAGGTCTGCGCGTGAGCGGCGAGGTACATGAACAGGCACACGACCGCCACGTGCGGCCGGGGAATGGCTCCGGTGACGGCGAGCCACAGGAAGAAGTAGCCTACGAAGCACTGCACAGCTCCCGCCGCATGGACCACCCACGGTCCGCGCAGAAACCTCGGCGGCGCGAGGCGATCGGACTGGCAGACGGCGGAGTAGAGGATGCCGGAGAGGATACCGGCGTTGGCGCCGATGTCCTTGAAAACGGAGATCGTGTCGAGCGTCGATTGATCGTATCCTTGGCTCGATTTGAGGATCGGAGAGTAGATGCCGAAGGCGTAGGAGGCGCCGCAGCTGCACTGGATCCAGATGCTGGCCACCGCCGCCGTCCATTTGCTGGCCTCCATTTTTTAGTTGGCTCTGCACGTTTTTTTTTTTTTTTTTTTGAGTCAATTTTATGAAATTTATTTGTTGTATATATATATATAGTGTATGTATTATTTAATATATATAAAAAACGCCTGAAACATGTGTGATATATTTTATTTGTAGAAGGAAGAAATAAGTCTGCTATAAAATTAATTAATAGTATAGTTAGTGAAGATGTGAATGGTTGGTTTTCTCATACATAGATGAAAACCATATCTAAATGATAGTGATGAATCTGATAAACAAATAATTAACAACTAAAATAATTATAAGTAGAATATGGCCTTCCTAATTCCTATATGAAATGGATCCATAAAGAAACACTTGGTCAAATGGGGTCGACACAACCTGTAAACTTATAATTTTATCAATTTATGGTGAACGCTGGTGGGGTCTTCCAAGCTTCATAATCAACTCTGCATATTCATATATATATATATATAATCAGAAAGTCCTGTTAGTTAGTTGTATATACAGATTAGAGAGTTTGCAATGTATTGAAAGTTGTAAATTACCCAGATGCAACTAGAAAAAAGTAGAATATATAGAAATCGATGCAAAATTAAGTTCTAGAATTAGTCGAGTCAAGGAGTCTTCTTCTCGCTCTTCTTGAAAGATAAATATGACAATGCGGTACTCATTTGAAGGCGTTTTATCCACAAAGGTAAAATGATTTTCGTCTCGTCTTCGTAGCTACACTGAGAATGAAGGAGCTCTAGCGAATTGGAACCCGAGACTAAAGGAGTTGAAAATTTGGAAAGTATGCAGTTCGAGTGCCTAAAAAAGTAACATGAACATGCACCCAGAGGCGGATCTACTAAGGGGCTAGGGGGGCTGGAATATTTTTTCATTTTTTATAGTGTCGTGATCCCGAATTTTCTATACTAGCCCCCTCGTAAAGAAGAAAAAATAGATGAAAATAAAAAAAAATATATGATACGAATGGATTGAAGTCCAGTGGAGACAAAAAAATATTTCAGCCCCCCTCAATAACATTTTCTGGATCCGCCACTGCATGCACCTGAAATGCCTATTCATAGATAGTGTATTTGCCCATTAAGGGCACGATCGTCGGTTACAACCCATCATGAAGACGCGGACGGTTACAAGCAGCACCATGTCGCATACGCTTACTCATATGGCCTAGTTGAAGCCGAGGCGAGGCAGCGGCGCGTGTGGGCACATCATACGATATTGTGTAGCATGCTTGTTATTACATAAAGTTAATGTAATGAGTTCTATACTTATTAAATTAAGACAAGCTTAATTTTCCAATATGAAACATGTCTTAATTATTATATTAATAATGTAATAATCATGTCCCACACCCTCTATCATTTAATTTTATATCAATTTCGCCAACTAATTTATCACTCAATAAATTCGATTTTGACAATATAAATACACTAAATCTGACTTAGTCATAATATAAATCAATTCTACAGTATTTAATTATAACAAAATTAAATATTTCCTTGTGAAAACTTTACTTCTAACATTAACCATTTTACGCCCTTCAACTTCAAAGATATATCAACACAAAGATAAACGCATAATATATTATACTGCATCAATTTGCAACAAAATTCAAGATATAAAACAGCACAAATCCTTCTTCAGTCCAAAAACTGAAGTCCCCCTACACACATACCAACATATACACATGGTATAGATTGCTATAAAATTGAGCTACAAAAAAAAATATGAAATAAAATAAAATAAACAAAATTATCTCAAGACAACATCCTTGTACGTACGATCTGGGCATAGATCCCCCTTGTCGTGACGAGCAAAGCCAGCGCCACCAGAAATCCAAAGAGACTAACCGCAGCAAGAATGAAGAAAGACAGCATAAAGCAGTGAGTCCCGGTGCAAGAATTATCCACCCTCGATTCCTCATCATATATATAACCGATCACTCTCACCGACAGCATGTACGATCCCAGAGGGGAAGCTATGGCAATGGTGTTGAATATAGTCCCCATGTGCTGCACCCCGAATATCTCCGACGTGATCGTCGGCATCAGCGACCACTGCGAGCCGTAACAGATGCCTATCAGCACTGATCCGATGTACAAGCTGCCGGAGAGGCCTGACCCGATGATGACGTGGCCGGCTGTCATGGCGGCGAGAGTGAAGGTCATGAACAAGGGCCTCGCCCAGCCTTTCTTGTACAAGCAGACGTCGGATAAGTATCCAGCCCCGAACCGGCCTAGGAAGTTCCATATGCTCCATAGTGAGACCAATGTGCTTCTCTCCCCTGCTGTGTAGCCTAGTGACTCTCCTATCTGGCTGATGTTGTTGATCGTGGCTAGCCCCGACCCCATTCCGCACAGCATCGCGACGAAGAGAAG
The DNA here is from genome assembly GCA_026898455.1 of Plectranthus barbatus. Taxonomy (NCBI): domain Eukaryota; kingdom Viridiplantae; phylum Streptophyta; class Magnoliopsida; order Lamiales; family Lamiaceae; genus Plectranthus; species Plectranthus barbatus. The sequence goes on along the minus strand of JAPKLW010000122.1, from coordinate 43,958 downwards.
CCAGAACCTCAGCGTGCGCATGGCTTGCACGAGGTTCAACTCGGGGATGCTTGCAACAACATCAGCAGCAGCAGCAGCATCATTGGCCTTCACCAAAGGGGACTTGAGAGAAGGGAGGGACGATGATTTCTCCACTTCGTGTTTGTGGGCTTTGATGGCGACGTGGAGAGGCGAGGAGAGGATGAGAATGAGGATGGTTAGCGTGACAGCGCGCATCCATGGAGAGAGGATGAATATGTTCTCCAAGATGATCAGAAACATGACGTATGCTGCCACGACCATGGAGATCAATGAGAAGCCGTTCAAGAAGGTTTTCTCGTCGTCTCTGGATCCGGTGGGATGAACTCGAACCAAGAACATGAGGGCTAGAGTGAGAAGAGTTGGGAGGAATGCAAGCATGAGGAGGAAGGTGGTTGGTTTGCCAGCAAATAGTGTGTCGTAGACTTGAATCAGAACTGCTCCACTCAATCCGAGGAACCCCTGCCAAAAACAGACATAAATAATGTAAGCTGGATTTAGGAATTGTTTCATGATGATCAAGAAACTGTCCACACCACAGATTGATCCAAAATTTTGAGACAAAAAGAATAGTAAACGTAAACAAACTTAGGGGGGATTTTTGGTACGAGAAAATCAATATGAAAGTAGGGGAAATGGGTAAACATTTAACCATTCCAATAAAATTGTTAGATTTACTTATTGGATGTGGGAGTCATTTTATATTTTGTTAAATTTAAGAGTTTAATACTCCCTCCGTCCCAAGTAAATTGTTCTCATTTTCTTTTTCGTTTGTCCCATAATATTGATCTACTTTTCCAAAATAGCAATTTTTTTACACCCATCAATAAAATATTCATATTCATTCCACTACCACTCACATGCATTGGTTATCATGTCCGGTCAAATGTGGACAATTTCACCGGGACGGAGGAGTAATATATTAAAGTTTTAATATAAAAAATATAAATAACAACAAATAATAGATAACCAAATACTAATAAGAAAATAATTACTAAAAACTAGTTACTAATAATCTTATAAATAAATGAAATCATAGAAAAAAATAATAAAATAACATGAAGTTATTATTATGAAGTTTCTAACAAAAAATAATTGATGATTAAGAATAATAATTGTAATTTCATGAAATAAACAGTAAAAGTAATAAAAATTATTTTGATAATAAAATAATAAATATAAAACTTGAAAAATGAAAATTAAATTATTAATTTTTTAATCTAACTAATTAATGTTTTAAAATAAAATATTAAATATTAAATAATCCGAAATAAGAATATAAAATTATAAAAAAAATGGCACCATAATAAAAGTTTTCTTCAAACAATAATAAAACAAGAATAAAAAATAAATAACTATAACTTACCTAAAATAAATAAAAGATATGAAATAAAAATAATAAATTGAAAATTAATAATTTAATTAAGAATATAATAAAAAATTAATTTGGGGAATGGAAATGATACCCACTATAAGAGATGGGTTCAAGTAATTCCCAATATTCCAATCCAAAAAGTTTAAACCAAATAGTTCCGAAAAACACAAATTAAAAAGACCTTAATTTATTAGAGGAGAATTATCGATTCAAGACTTAGAAGATAGTTTAATTTTAATCATTGATTTCAGATCTGAAAAATCAAATAATTCTCAATCCAATACTTGATCAGATCTTCAACTGAAATTATATGATATTTCGAGTCCTGAATTGATAATTTTTGTGATTTTTAATATCTTGAGAATTGATAAAAATTATTACTCCCTCCGTCCAGACAAATTGTCCCAATTTGACCAAGCAAGATAACCAAGGTATGTGACTAGTAGTGAAATGAATATTTTATTGATGAGTGTTTGAAATTTGCTAATTTAACAAAGTTGACTAATATAACGGAGGATAGATTAAAAAAAAGTTGGACAATTTATTTAGAACGGAGGGAGTTTTAAAATACTCCCTCCGCCCCCGAGTAAATTATCCACATTTCCTTTTTCGTCTGTTCCACAATATTTCGTCTGTTCCACAATAAAATATTCATCTCAGTACCACCCACTACCACTTACATGTACTCATTATCGTATCCAATCAAATGTGAATAATTTGGTCGGGATAGAGGGAGTAAATAGTTTTTGGGCAACATTAAGTTTTGGGGAAGAACTTTCGAGTTAAATTCCCATCGACTATCAATTTGTTTGTGAAAACGACAGAGTGTCAAATGAAGCTTGCAAGGTAGAGAATGCGTTACGTCATAGACTAAAACTTTGTGGTTTTTATTATAAGACGCTGTGCCCCACTAGAGGGCCAAAACAGAAAGGATAACCACAAATTCCTCAATATAAAAACATGTTCCATGGTAGGTCAGATTCTTTAAACAACTTTTTTTACTTCATTATTATACTTTTAATTCTTTCATATCTTTATTTTATATCACTTCATGATTCATGTTTTCCTTTTTTATACGACAGAATTACTATAGTGTTTAAAATGTGTGTTAAATGGAATAGAATTAAAAGGGAAAAAAAAAGAGTGTGATAATAAATTCACTATTTCTTGTCAAATGTAGAGATTAATTGGACCCCATCAATTTAATCTCGATTTCAAAATATTTATATGTAAAATATCTACTATTGAAATAATTTAAAGATACTGTTACTAGTAAATTACGGCCTTCATTCAAACAGGCATTTTACGATATTTACTCATATAACTTTTTTGATCAAATCATGACTCATATTTAAATGGTGCCTAAGAATAAATTTCACGTCAAGAATTATCTTATGGAATTATGAACAATTAAAAAAACTATAGCCTTATGATTAAAAAAACACTAAAATAATACTGAATGGGGTTATAATTTAATTGGCTTTAAAGTTATCCCTCATTCCAATTATTTAATTATATTTTAATTTATACGAATGTCAAAATTCGTTTATAAATATATTAAATATTTAAATAATTTTTTTAAATTATTCTTATTTAGAAATAATTATTAATAATAATTTTATAAATTTTGCTTAATTAATAAAAATAAATTTGTAAGCACGTAAAAAAATATTAAATTTGAATAAAAAATTATATAAATGAACATCCCAAATTAGAAATTTGGATAGATAATTAGTTTTCTAAATAATCATTGTTTTATTAAGCTAAACTTCATAAATCATTTTCATATCATTTCCATAATCTATGAAAATTGTCATGGTTATTATATATTGCAGAATGGAATGTAAGAATTTCAAGATCTGAATTAATAGAATTTCGTGAATTTTTTGCATTAATTTCTCGATCAGGAAAAAAAAAGGCGAAAAATACCTTCATAATTCCGACGACTGTGCCGCTGTACGCCGGGAAATTCTGCACCGAAGTGACGACGTTGGCCGTGTTGAAGAACGTCTGCGCGTGAGCGGCGAGGAACATGAACAGGCACACGAGCGCCACGTGCGGCCGGGGAATGGCTCCGGTGACGGCGAGCCATAGGAAGAAGTAGCCGACGAAGCACTGCACCGCGCCGGCCGCGTGGACCACCCACGGTCCGCGCAGAAACCTCGGAGGCTCGAGGCGGCCGGACCGGCAGACGGCGGAGTAGAGTAAGCCGGAGAGGATGCCGGCGTTGGCGCCGATGTCCTTGAAGACGGAGATCGTGTCGAGCGTAGATTGATCGTAGCCTTGGCTCGATTTGAGGATCGGCGAGTAGATGCCGAAGGCGTACGAGGCGCCGCAGCTGCACTGGATCCAAATGCTCGCCGCCGCCGCCGCCCATTTACTGGCCTCCATTTTATTTTTTTGCTTATATTTTTGTTGTGAAATGTGGCGTGCATTCCTTGTATATATGTGTAAATTCATATCATTTCTATTATTATTATTATTAATTTTTTTAATTTTTCTTTAGGAATACCCCACATAATTATTTGAAAAATGTGTGTGGCTGCTGATTATTGATTTAATTATTTTTTGAGAGGAAAATTTGAGTCCTCAGCAATAGCATGATGACTAGACTGGCCTATGTGGGCCCCTTCAATTTTGTAATAATAAAATACGCGGTGCCACAAATTTGATGTTTATCAGTTTTCTTTTTCAGAATTGATATTTTTTTGAAACATAAAAATTAATATATTATTGTGAACGTACACGTCTCTTGTTGTCATGGCATATCATTTATCAACTATGAGACAAGTTTGTAGATATTTCAATAGTCTCTTCTTGCATGCAATTTGCTTATCAAATATGATATGGCTGCATTCCAGCTGGAATACTTATCAACTATTATTTAAAAAGAAATTGAGGAAAAAATCTCATGTGTGAGATTATGTATTTTTACATGAAACCAATCTAGAGAGAAAATGGAAACAATAATATCTAAGATATATAAAAGATATGAAGATATATAACACCTTCCACAAGCTATGTTGTGGACAAACTGGAAACGTGCAATTTGGTTATGTAATGTTCGAACAAGTTTCTTGTCAAACTTTTTGTAAAAATATCAGCAATTTGATTTTCCGAAGTAACAAAACAAGTGAATAGAAGACCGGAACCCACTAACTCACGAACAAAAGAGTAGTCGATATCAATGTGTTTTGCTCTTTTGTGTGATACTGAATTTTGCATGAGAAAAAAGAGCATTGGTATTATCTAATAAGAAGAAGACTGGAGCACGAGCTGGTGAGGCATGAAGATCTCGAAGAATTTTTATAACTCGTAACAATTCTGAAGTGGTATTTGCAATAGCACAAAATTCTGATTCACAGCTCGAACGGGCAACTGTTGGTTGCTTCTTAGCACTCCAAGAAATGAGATTCAATCCAAGGAAGATTGGGTAGCTGTTGGTCCCGGATTATCAGGGTATAACTTGGCAGCGGAAAATATGGTTAATCGTTTCTTGCACTCTGCTGGTTACTCAGCTGACTGGGACCTTGTCAGCTGGTAAGTCAACTTGCACTCTGCGTACTCAGCTGACTGGCGACTGGCTGGTCAGCTGGTAGCTCAAGACTTAGAATATTTTAGCCTTGTTTGCACAGTTATATCAGTTTTCAGATATACACCAGCACTTGGGTGATGGGTTTTAAATCAGTATGAAATGCAGAAAGCTGATAAAAGACAAAGGATTTATAGTGGTTCGATCAACTGATATACGTCCACTCTCCAGTCGTAGCACTGGAAATTTCACTAAGAGTAATCGGGTACAAGCGTCCTACGATCTATCTCTAGCTGGTGAATGCCTCGTCCACCAGTTCACTAGATCAACCGCTCCCGGCCTTGTCCTTCTTCAACTCTGATCTGCTGGTGGAGTGCGAGCACGTCACTTCAACCTCCACAGCTTCACTGGGTGTTTAGTTCTCCCAAGAACGTATCTTCTCAA
>JAPKLW010000122.1:0-38579 GCA_026898455.1 Plectranthus barbatus | reverse complement strand
AAACAAGTAGCTACTGGGGAAAGGAAACTTAGCCAAATTTCCCAACAGTAGCCATACGTGGAACGACGAGCGTCAGCACACGTTGCCCAGTCCGCATCAGAGTAACTTTGAAGAATAGGAGCTCCAGACGTGATGGAGAGACCATAGCCAGAGTGCCTTTCACATATCGTAAGATTCGTTTCACGACTTGGAAATGATAAGTAGTTGGGTGCTACTGAAACTGACTTACAGTATTGACAGAGTAAAGGAGATCAAGTCGAGTAATGGTCAAATATTGTAGTGCAGAACAAGAGAACGATAGGGAGTAGGATTACCAAAAGGATCACCATCTTTAGTAAAAGAGACATCGGGTGCGAGAGGCGTTGCCACTGGCTTAGAGTCGAGAAGTTCGGCTTGTTGCAATATATCATGAGCCTATTTTGTCTGATAAAGAAATAAGCACGTGTTAGGATAAGAGACTTCAAGGCCAAGAAAATATCCAACTTTACCCATGTCTTTAATGGCAAATTCGCAATGCATGCGCGAAAGAAGAGTGGATAAAACGTGCTTATCATTTTCGATGATAATAATATTGTCGACATAAACCAATTAATAGATAAGTTCCTCTTTGGCTGAACACAAATATGGATGTATCGGAAGAGTTGCAAAGAAAATCAAGAGATACCAAAAAACCACGGAAGCCTTGATACCAAGCAAGTGGAGCTTGCTTGAGGCCATAAATAGCTTTGTGTAGTCGACATACATGATCAAGATACCTAGAGTAAATGAAGCCAGGAGGTTGTCATCAATGATATTTCTACCAGGTTAGTTGCAAATATAGTGGTCAAATAAATTTATACTCGAATGTCGAACCCACAGAGAAAATATATGCAAAATAGTCCTATGTACTAAAACATAGTTTCAGATTAATTGTTTGAGTGATTTAGAAATCATATTGTGATTATTAAACTACGCAAAAAAATAAAAGGAAATTAAATCAATTAAAGCAAAACACAGATCATATGACAGAAATCTTATTCAGGATGGCATGCAAGAACTAATTAAATTATCAGATGGAATATTGCAATTATGGTATATTTCTTGGGTCGGAAAAATATAACCTAGATTACTAACTAGTGACTATCTCCTCTCGGTCTCAAGAACACCAAATTAGTTAATCTCATGCAAATCCAATTCCTACAATTTAATACTTCTTGGTCGGAAAGTATAGATTATATCATGCATTCCTAATCCCATTATCAATATTCACCTCTCAATTCTTCTATTAATAGCTAGACATCTAAATTAATCGTCACATTTTTGGTCCTTGAATTAATTTAGAATCAATAAATAAACACAGGAATCATGAACCTAATTAATTAATCCTAACATGCATCCAAAATAATATTCAAACCCCTAGAACCTGCTAGGAATTTAGCTAGGCATAATTAAAGTAAATTTAAAAGTGCATATAAATAAACTAAAACTCTAATTACATGAATTGAGGTGAAGAAGGGATATGGGGACTAAGGCCCACTAAATAAACTAATCTAGAGGGGTATTTATCGAGTTTGCGTGGACTTTACATGGCTGGATCCTATAAGGAATATGATTAGATTTGATATCAATCTTAATCCAAAATATCCTAACTTAAATATATCTTCCAAAATTATATCTTGAATGCTTTGTATCGTCAATTTTTAGTATATCTTCTAGAATTTTCGAGCAAAATTAGGATTGATCTAAAAGTATCTTAAGAAAATCCTGCCAGATTTGCACAACTTCACGAATACAACCACATCTTTTGATCTACAACTCCGATTAATGTGATTCCACTAGCATTGGATATCCAACTCGATTACGTATCTGGTAGATATGCATTAATAGATCAGATTCCAAGTATTGAGTGAGATATGACCGATTTACTCTAGTCCTTTTTTAGCCTGCAAAAATCTGGTGAGAACTTCAAATCTTGTTTTCTCTCTCCAAATCTTATAGAATCTTGAGTTATCCTTAATCCTAAATTATCCTTGGTCAAATCTTCAATCTTTAATTATCCTTATTCCTCTTTTTGATATCCATAAACATGCACAAATTTACCACCACGAGCAAAATACTACTCTAACTAGACTCATGCAAGAAAAACAATTAAAATAAACTAAAATGCAACTAAAAATAAAAATAAATCAAATCAATAATGAGTGAATGAACTCATTAGGCTGCCCCATGAAAAATCGGGGATGGTAGAATACCTTTTAGAAAAGTATTTTTAATATCCAATTGATGGAGTGTCCATGATTCATAACAACAAGAGAAATAACAATCCAAATTGTGTCTACTTTGACAACTGGACTGAACGTATGAGTGAAGTTAAACCCAGGAATTTGGCTAAACCCTTGAGCAACTAGTCTAGTTTTGTGACGATCAACCAAGTCATCTGCAAGTAATTTGGTAAAGAAAATCCACTTCGAACCTACGACATTGGTTGAAGAAGGGTGGGGTACCGGTGTTAAAGTTTGGTTAGACTTGAGTGCGGCCATCTCCTCTTGCATAGCGTGCACCCATTATGGGATTTTGAGAGCTATTTTGACACTACGAGGCTCATGAATGGTTGCAAGAGCAAAATAAGTAGAAACACATTTGATATCAGTTGAATATCGGGTTTTAATAATACACAATTGAGCACGTGTTTGCATGGGATGGGTGTGAAGCAAGCGAGCAGGTGGAGTAGGGGAGCAGCTACGACGTTCATCCCATCGTCAACAGGGACATGATTCGAGAGGTGGCTGCATGGCATTAGACGTACATAAATGCAAAGGGAGAAAAGTTACTCATAACTGTAGAGGGAGAAGATATATGGTGTATACTGTCGTGCTTAATGCCTCGACCCATAAGTGCAAGGGAGCTGAATAGTGAAACAGAAGAGTTAGCCCCATCTCAGTTTTATGTATGTGTTTACGTGCAGCTAATCCATTTTGTGCAAGAGTATAAGGATAGGAAATGAGATGGTGAATGCCACATTTAGAGAAATGCGACTTTAAGAGAGCATTGGTAAAATTCAAACTGCCATAGGGCAGAAAATTCTTTATGGTGCAGTTGAATTGGTTTTGAAGAAAGGCATGAAAACTTATAAAAGTGTCATAGAAATCAGACTTAGCATGAAGTGGATAAATCAAGTAAACCTTAAATAATCATCAACAAAAATAACATAATATCAAAACCCGCGGTGGAAGTAATCACTAATCAGGGATGGATCTATCACAATGAATTAATCCCAATAAAATAGTAGAGTGATTATTTGAAATAGGAAAAGATAAATGGTACTCTTGGCCAATTGACAAGAGTTGAGAACAACTGGTTTTGGAAGTAAAGAGGTGACAGAAAGTAACTTAAGGTGAACTAAATGAGAAATAATAGCTGGTACAGAGTGACCAAGACGAAAATGCCAAAGCTCAAAAGAAACACGTCGTGTCTTATATTGGGTGAGAACAGAGAATGTCGAGATAGGTGAATCCAGCAAGTACAAGCCCGCCAGTGGCGAGGAGCTGTCCGGTGTCTTTGTTCTGAATACAAAAGTAAGAGGCAATAAACAAAACATGCGAGGGATAGTCGTAGTTTTGTTTGCTGACCGATATAAGATTCTTAGTAATTTCGAGAACTACAAGAATATCACGTAAACAAAGATGAGCAGATAAAGAAAGAGAACCAGTATGAGAGATAACAAGTTGTTCACCATTACCAATAGTCACATGTTCAGAACCTGAGTATTCAACAGCATCTTCAAGTTTCGAAGCATCAGAAGAAATGTGGGCAAAAGCGCCAATATCCAAATACCAGTCTGAAACATTTGGCTGAGAAATTGAACATCCAGAAGAGAGGGCCTCGGCAAGATGCACTAAAGGCGAAGGACGAGAAGACCAATCAAAAGAACGATCGAATCTCTTAGGGCAGTCAAAAGCATCATGATCCTGTTCTCTGCGAAAATAACATCATGGAGGACGACGTCCATGCCCCCGACCTTTTTTCAAACGTCCATGATTGTTGGAGGAAGATGAACCACAAACTTTTGGTGCAACATAGAAAAGCAACCAATGGACAAGATAAAGGAACATATGAAGATCGTTGAAAAAAAAATCAGTGGCTCTCAACCCGCACAAGTAACGTGTCAAACTCTGGAAGAGGATCTTGAGCAAGCTGCGCAGCAGTGAAGGTAGGAAACGAGGCGCCCAATCCACGAAAAAACCAATGAAATTTATCAGTGGCGTTAATCGAACGTCCAATGCCTGCAAGTTTATCACAAATGGTCTTGAAACGTTAGCCATACTCGACGACATAGAGGTCTCCAAGATTGACGAATAGCAAATCATTTTTTAGACTTAATTCTCTAGCTTTCGATGCATGGTTGTAAGTATGAGAGAGACCCACAATGAGATGTCTTACAACTGATAATCACATCCATGGATTCCTCAGTGATAGTGAAAACTAGGAAAAACTTGATGAGTTGATCTCGAGAATACCATGAAGAATAAGTTTTGTTGGTCTTGGTGATTTCATGGGGTAGGGAGGGGCATGAACCGTCGAGATAAGGTAAAAAACCTTGGGTGATAAAGGAGAGGTTCTATTTAGGCATGCCAAACAAATAATTTATGAAAGTGAATTTAATATTAACTATGTGCATTATTGTGGAAAGAGGGAGAGTAGGGAGGTTGCCATCCTGTTCAGCCATCGAAGATAGAGAAGAGAGGGTGAAATGAGGCTAGATAGAATTTAAGGTTTGATCAAATTTTTGGCTGATACCATGTGAGATTATGAAAATTTTTATTTTACTTAATGGAAAAATAATAACAACGTACTTATTTATACACATGAAACCTATCTAGAAAGAGAAAAAATAGGAACAATAATATCTAAGATATACAAAAGATATGAAAATACTAACATCATGAATTTGTAACTTGTGTGTTATAAAAAATATTATATTTTAATTATTATAAAAAGTAAATAAATATTTCAAAAACTACTTATAATTACGTCAAGTTTAGTTGCGTATTGTAATATCACTATGACATGTATTCGTGAAAATATAATTAAAAATATAAAATTTCAAAAACAGGTCAACTCATTTCAATAATTGATAGTATTAACGAAAATTATATCTCAAATTTAAACGAGAATCTCGTATGAGAAGGTTTTAATGATAATTTTGAGTTTTTTTTAAAATTTAAATTTGATTGGATTTATATATTTATATTACTTGATAAAATAAGAATGCAAAATAAATTTTTATTTAAATAGACGAATGTTCTCTACTTGAAAAGAGGGCATAAATAAGGCGGGAACATTCATTTTTTTTTTAATAGTACTCTCTTTAATATATAGATAAATTCTAATATGTTAAATGATGTATATATAATAGGGAAAATGAACATCACCTTCTCTTGTGAGTTTGCGAGAGCCAGTGGCGTATGTAGGGGGTCTTTTGGGGTACACTTGTACCCCAAAATGAATTTTTCCTTTTATAAATTTATATATCTTTACTATTATTTATAATTTTTTTATATAATATTTATATATTTTTTTTTACATAATGTACCCCCAATTTAATATATTTATATATTGTACCCCCAATTTTATATTTCTGGATACGCCACTGGCGAGAGCAAAGATCCAAATCCTAGTCTCATCCTTCTCCACTAATTTAATATGTTTTCTATTTGAGGCAGTTTGGATCTATATTATTAAAAGAGCTAAATTGAACCATGCCCACTAAAAACCCGACCTTTGAATAGAAAACGAGTTTCAGAGTCTCAGACAGAGATATGGTAAGAATATTATATTGTGGATGCCAACTTCCAAAATCAATTAGGAAAGGATATAAAGCTCAAAATATTTAGTTTGTGGGTAAGAAATATTGGGATTTGAGTGGAGACAAAGAGTTATTTTGGAAAGAAAGAGACGACGCATGATAGAAGAAATGATGTCAGAAACTAACAACTTAGCTCCATGGAATCTTTCTCTGCAATGACCACAAGCACATTTTTGATTTCATCTGCTGCAAATCATGTAAGTTATGTATCATTATCTCAACAAAAGTCAAAAGATCTATCCATTTGAACAAAAGAATTGGGTATCTTTTGAGGGTTGATTTTTTTTTTTTTTTGAGGTAAGACGAATTTTTGTAACAAAAGGAAATGTGTTGAGGTTCGATTTTATAGGAATACGGGTCTTAATGAACCAAAAGAAAAATAATAAGAAACAAAATGAAATAATAGAGAAAAATATTGTAAACGAATTAATACTGTAAAGCAAAAGAGTAAGTAATCGTTTATTTAACAAGAAAGGAGGTTGAAATACGAGTGGTAGCTAGTCCTGCATCTTATTATCGGACAGAATTTTAGCTTAGCAAAAGAGTGCTTTTGGTGTGTGAGAATGATTAGTTACAAAAATAAGGTTCCCTTATTTATAAATTATAGGAACCCAAAATACAAGTTTAAAAAGTTTTAAACCCTAATAGCTGTCATTCCTATTTTTAAGGAAAGGTTGTAGTTATTTCCGCGATTTCAGGAATGATTGCAACTGTTAGACTAGTTCATATTAGGGATGGTTCGGTACGGTATACCGGATATTTTTCTCCATACCTTATATCTTACCGAAATTTACGATATGAGGAAAACTCATATCGTTACCGTACTGAAATTTTCGGCATACCGAATTTTCGGTATAATTTTGGTATAAGTCTGTATGGTTTCGGTATGAGATAATTTATATACTATTACTTCGGCAAATAGAATTCTTGAAATGATTTCAATATGATTTTGGCATGATATAATTTATATACCATTTATCTTATCATTATTTCAATATACCGTTAACATACAAAATCTTTTTGATATATTTTGATTTTTATAATTTTTTCTGTTGATATTTAATTAAGAAATATGATTATATTAATAATATTGTTAGGTGAAAAGAGAAGATATGATTTCATTCTTAATTTATATGATTTTATTTTTAATTTATTATTTTAAAATAATAATAAAAATAAAAAATATTATTATATTTTCGGTACGATATGTACCGGTATACCTTCAATATCAGGATTTTCATATCGTTACCCAACCGAAAATCTTCGGTACGGTATGATACCTTACCGAAAATGACGGTATACCAAAATTTCGATAATTTCGATATTTTTTCGATACGATATGTCCGGTATTTCGATATTTCGGTATTTTTCTCCATCCCTAGTTCATATCCTCTTTCATCGTAATTGTCAGGTCCTGATCGTTGGTCACAAACCTCGTCTGGCGACCTCTTTGGGAGACTGCTCTCAAAGACCTCCTTTTAGAAGACCCTTTTTAGAGTTCTTATTGTGAGAGCACCTTGAGATGATCTCATTTGAAACTGCTGGAGTTGATCCTTTCTCAAGACCAACTATTGAAAAGCTTTTCTTGGAACTAGCTAGAGTTGACCTTCCTTCACGACCAACTGGTGCTGATTCATGTTGGCCGTTGGCTAGCTTATTTGAGCTGTCTAATTTCTTTAAGGGAAAATTATGAAAAATATCCTAAAGTATTGGTCAATTATGAAAAATATCATAATATTTTATTTTTATTGAATTATACCCTAATGTTTTATTTTATCAACTAAAAATACCTTCAATTATGAAAAATATCCTTAAGTTTCTTATATCACTGAATTATGCACTAATGTTTGATTCTATGAATTAAAAATACCCTACATTGCTAACGGTGTAAAATTTTGGTGAATCGTGCATTAATTTTAATACAATATATGTCACGTATATACAAAAAAAGGAAATATCACACATTATTTAATGTATGATTCATCAAATCTTAATTCCGTTAACGATTGAGTGAGTTTTTAATTCATAAAATCAAACATAGGGTATAATTCAATGACGAGAGAAACTTTGGGGTATTTTTTATAGCGGGGGTATATTTAATTGATAAAATAAAATATTAGGTATAATTCAAGAAAAAAAAGATATAGTATTTTTCATATTTGACCAATACTTTAGGATATTTTTCATAGTTTTCTTTTTCTTTAAACTATATATTTGAGCTGGTCCGAGACTTGAACTTGAACTAGTTTTACACCCGCGCGATGCGCGGCACATATATATTACTTTTAGTAATTTATCTATCATAAATATATAAAACATTTGTCTGAATTTCATATATACATAATACTAATTTCATTAAAATATATTATAGGTTATTAAATAAAATAAATTTGTAACTATGTGGGTTTCGAAATGAGGGAATGAAATGATTTCGAAACCCACCGTTTGGTTAAAGGGTATGGGAATGAAAAAATAGGAACGATACTCAAATACTTGGGAATCACCAAAACCTTCCAAAATGGTAGGTTTCATTTTCATTCCCATTTTCCATCACCAAAATTTTTTATTTCTTATTTTAATTTCAAGTTATTTTATAATTATTTTATATTAATTTTTTATAAAATATTATAATTAAATTAATCATTTATTTGTATCTTAAATTTATATTTTATCAAATAAATAAGACGATAAATACATTATTTATTTATTTAGTATGATTATATTTTCTTATATTTTATTATTAAATTAATTACTTATTTCTGAATTTTCAATTTATTTTATTTTATAATTATTTCCTTATTGATTTACTTTTTCTTGTTTTAATTACAATGATAATATTATTAAATTTATCATTTATTTTTTATTTAAATTTTATATTTTATAAAACAAAAAATATAAATATACTATTTATTTATTTTAATATGATTTATTTTCTTATTTTTTATTGAAAATGATTCTCAAACCCATCTCATAAACCAAACATAACAATTGAGAATGATTCCCAAAAAATAAACTCATACTCATTTCCTTTACTATCAAACTCATACCAACAGTGATTTACGACAGTTAAACCAAACGCCCCTTGATATTCTTGGTATTAGAATGTTATCATTAGCACATACATATATAAGATTGAGGTGAACTTACACCTTGATTTTTTTATTTTCTTTTACTTTCAATTTTTTATAAAAAGATATAAAATATTGAAACTTAAATGCACCAGAATCTAACTTTTATATTAGTATTACAGTTTAATTTATGCATAATATAATATATATATATATATATAATAAGAAAATTAGATGGATAGAATAACTTCTCTTGAAATTTCTTTTTAATACAATGAAATCTCATAAAAACTTATTGTTGTCATTTTAAGGTAATAGAGTATTATATTTTGAAAGAGATTCAATGCTTAAAATCAGTTTATGATAAATAAAACTGAATCAACAATAGTCATCTATAAAAATCAATTATTTGCCCCCTCCTTAGGGTAGTAATGAAAGTATTTTACCTTTGTATGACAAAGAGATCACGAGAAGAAAAGAAACCAATTATTCGTCCACTACTTGGGTGTAGTTGTGAAAGCACATTACCTGTGATAGGGTGAGTAAAACCATACATAAACCGTCAATCCGAACCGATCTGAACCGTCGGGTTTTGGGCAATTTGTGTCGGTCTGAAAATACATGCAATTTCGATTCGGGTTGGATTTTAGAAAAATTTTGGGTTATCGATATGGTTCGATTTGGGTTCGGTTATAACCGAACCGCAATCCATATACCTATGTATATTATTAAATATTTTGTATTTATTTATATTATTATATATTCTATATCTAAATAAATTACAATTTTTTATATTTTACCAAATGCATAATACAAAGTTACAAACCCAAGTTAGTAGTTACCCAACGAAACCCTACTACAGACTCCCTCGCTCAATCACTCACCCTCATGCCTTATCCCCTCACTTCACGCACGCCGCTCAATTTGTCCCGACCCTTGCTCAATCCCTCACCGCTACTCAGCCCTCACGCACGTCGCTCTTTCTGTCTTGGCTCACCATCCCTGTCGTCTCACACTGCTCGCCAGTTGCCAACTTGCAGCCTCACGACCCTCGCTCAATCCCTCACCCTCAATCCCTACTCAGTCCCTCTCGCATATTATTTTTTTATTGTAGTTTTGAGATTTTTTTGATATTTTTTTGGTATTTTTTTCTCCAAACCTATTCCCTCTAGGACACTTTTGTCTACAAGTGGTACTTTCGTAGTCAATCGCGGCTATAAATTATGGGGTGCTCAAGATCAATTACTCCTTAAAGTTAAAATTCTCACTATAATTAAGCAGGTCATTTCAGTTCACTTTCGGATTAATCTAAAAATAAACAGTTCGGGTTCGGGTTGGCGTGTAACATGTTACTATCAGTTCGCTACTCGACAAGCCAATTCAAACTCGACTCAATTGTCACCCCTATGACTACCAACACACTTTACCACCAATTATTATTTATATTATAAACATATTTAGATGTTGTCTTGTGCTCTTTCATTTTTTTTCACTCTTATTAATATCACTAATGTTAATTATTTATATAAAGGAGATATAAATTCATTATGAATAAGTCTTATATTACATGTTGGTATAATGCACTTTCATTATCCTAAAATTCTAAATAGTCATTCATATGTACGCATTCAATTAAAATCGTGTGAACTACCTAATTTTGTGATATTATTTCCACTTTTAAAATACAATTATAAAGAATAAATTATGAATTCAAATAATACAATTGTGATTTGAATGAGTTGATTGAATATATTTTCACTGACTTGTGAGTGTGAATTTGTGACTTCATTTTAACGAATTTTTTAATTTATTTACTCACATATTTTAATTAAGTCAACAAAATATATAATTTTTTTTTGGTCTTTTCATTTGTCATTTTATTTTTTGCTATTTCGTTTGTAATTTTATTATTTGCTACATTTTTGTTACTACATTTGTGATTTTATTATTTGTTATTTCTTTTGCTATTTCATTTGCTACTTCGCTTGTGATTTCATTCTTGCTATTTCTTTTATTATTTTGTTTGTTACCTTGTTTGCTACTTCGTTGGTTATAACAATTTCATTTTTTATTTGCTATTTGCTATAATAAATCAGTTCGCTACTTGACACGTTAACCCAAACCCGACTATTAAGGGATCAAATCTATAAATACTTTTATTAATGTTTATTCTAGTTTTCCTCCCGCACGATGCGCGGCGCGTATATATTATTATTAAAAATTTATCAATAATAAATATATACTAATTTCATTAAATAATATTATAGTTTATTATATAAAATAAAATTTTACCTATTTCTTCCTGTAGTCAAATATATTGTAAATTTGATATTTTGAAAAGAGTTGTATTAACTTTAGAAAATGAAATATTATAATGTTATCATTAGCATATGCATATATAAAATTTAGGTAAACTTGTACCTTGATTTTTTTTATTTACTTTCAATTTATTATTAATAAGATATAAAATATTGAAGCTTAAATGCACCAGAATCTAACTTTTATATTAGTATTACAACTTAAATTATGCATAATAATTAGATGGATATAATAACTTTTCATTGAATTTTTTTTTAATACAATAAAATTTCATAAAAACTTTGTTGTTGGCCATTTTAAGGTAATATTATATTTAGATAGAGATTCATTAATGCTAAAAATCTGCTTATGATAAATAAAATTGAATCAACAATAGTCATCTATAAAAATAAATTATTTGTCCACTACTTTGTTGTAGCTGTGAAAGTACATTACTACATTACCTGTGATAGGGGTGAGTAAAACCAAACTTAAACCGTCAATCCGAACCGAACCGTCGAATTTGGGTCGGTTTGAAAACACATGCGATTTTGATTCAGGTTGAATTTTAGAAAAATTTTGGGTTATCGGTTTGGTTCAATTTGGGTTCGGTTATAACCGAACCACAATCCATATACATATATAAATTATTAAATATTCTGTATTTATTTATATTATTATATATCTAAATAAATTATAATTTTTATATTTTAAAATGCAAAATACAAAGTTACAAACCCAATTAGTACTTACCCAACGAAACCCTACTCCAGACTCCCTCGCTCAATTGCTCACCCTCTGGCCTTAGCCCCTCACTTCACGGACGCCGCCCAATCTATCTCGACCCTTGCTCAATCCCTCACCCCTACTCAGCCCCTCGCGCACGTTGCTCTTTATGTCTCGAATTGCTGTCCCTGTCGTCTCATGCTGCTCACCAGTCGCTAGCTTGCAGCCTCGCGGCCCTCACTCAATCCCTCAACCCCTACTCGGCCCCTCTCAAATACTGCTCGCCAGTCGAAACTGATGATTTGGTGCGGTCTATGTATTTTGAATCGAGCGGTTCGGGATGAATTTTAAAAAATTTGCGAGTTCACGGTTTTGCTTGTTCAGTTCGGATTTCAAACTAAACCGCCCGTTGCTCACTCTTAACATTTGATAAAGAAATTATGAGTTCGAGATTTCTCGGGTGCATCTAAGTGCATGTGAGTTTAAATTTATTAGTACTCGTTTTCATTTTTGTATATTATGAAAATACCCAAAATATTATATATAGTTAAGAAATACCCACTACACGATACTGATATTTTTCATAATTCTGTTATTAGTTTTTTTTTTTTAAGTTAATTGAGATATTTTGATATAAATAATTTTAAAATTTAAATAAATCAAAAATATAGATGGTTTGCGGGACACTGACCCACGATATTGACCCTCTCTCTCGATCTCTTTCTTTTTAAAGCCTTGTGAATGGACGAAAGATAGAAAGTCACCAAACATCAAACAATAAAAAGACTCTAAAAAAAATATTAGGTGAGAAGTTTTATCAAAAAAAATATTAGTAAATGATATCAACTTAAAAATCAAATATTTATACCATTATTTAAAAAATTTGACGATAAAGATTATAACATTAAATATGTCTATTAATTAAGGTAACTAAGATAATTATTTGTTTGCCATATTTTATAAATTGTCCAATAATAAATTAGAAAATAATAACTCTTTTTCATAATTAGTTTGATATTAATTATTTTAGTTAGTAAAAAAAGATTTGTAAAGATTTTATTTTTATATGTAGTGAATATTAATACATAGAGAAAATTCTTATAATTTTTTCCATAATTTCCGTTTAGCCATATCAAATGAATATTAAATTATAGCATATTTTTTTATGTCTATTTTTAGGAGGTGTTAAGTGTGTAGAAATATTACAAAAAAATTTAAAGAAATTTGTAACTGTTATGGCTTATTTATAATCATAATAATTATGCATTTGCCTTCACCGTATCGGAAAATACATTTTATTACTAAATTATATAAATTTGTTTTTTAACCAGTAATCTGACACTAATAATGTTTATGATTTGTATTGTTAAAAAAATCAGTTTGGCTCCTGGGCGTTGAATTTTTTAAATACTATTTTTAATAATTTATTATTTAATGAATACAAACTATCGTTTAATATGATATAATATTATACATAATCATTATTTCATCATAGCATTCTAGTGGATTAGTGGTGATATAAGTGAAATATTTTTTTAAAAAAATACAAATTAATATTTAAGAACTAAAAGACAAAAAAGCTTTATACAATCGATATGATTTTAGGAAAAATGACATTTATACTCATACAATGAGACAAAATATAAAATCCAAAAAATATTACATTGAATTGAATAATAAATAAAAATTTGGATAAATAATTCAGTCATCTCTCAAATACTCTTGAATATGTTCTGTTTTTGAAAAAATATAATTAATATATATTTATAGATGAGAGGATGTAGTAAATAAGTAATATTGAAATGCATCCATAGGTAAATTAAAGTGCAATATAATTAATAATTACTACAAAATATAAAAATATGCCACCATACTAAGAAAATTAACTAAAAATAAAAAGTAACGACAAATGAAATAAATTGTTAAAATATAGTTAATTATTAATATTAAACACGTTACTCATTTAATAGTCCATCTAAACTATAATACCACTAATCATGCATTGTATTTAATTAATTGCGTGTATATGTACATAAAAAATATTTTAATAAATATAGTGATAATTAATATGAGTAGAATTTATGGAGTCATTTCTAAAATTACATATTGATACATAATGATCAATTGTTCATATAATTTATGTACAATAATTTTAATGCAAATATATGAAAATAATCACTTATCCTTTAACCTTAAATAGCCACCTAATATACATATGCAATAAATGTCCAAATTTATGTAAATTTATACAATGCTCCTATTATTAACTTATTTTTGCAGATCTTTTAATTTAACAATCGTCATTGTAATTATTCAATTGTTATTACTCAAATTAGTGCTAAAAAATACGTCTACCTAATTTGATTTTCATATTAAGTCCATTGTAATAGTGGCTATTTAAGATTTTTAGATTATGAGAGTGGCTTTTTAAGTTTTCACTCATAATTTCAGGTATATTAATTTGAGCCGGAAAAAAGCTTCATATGGACTTGCTTCATATATTACAATGTTCATGTATTTACCATACATAGTAATATTACAATGCTAGTGCTTGAGAATTTGATGTTTATATATATTGCTTCGTAGGAAAGCAATAAACATATTGTTAGGGCTTGAGAATTTGATGTCCTTCAATTTGATTTAATTTTTTTCATGGCTTCACTCCACCAACAATTAAAAAAATAATAATAATAATAAATATTAGAAATCAGGATATAATATGTTATGTATGGATTAGTTATCCCGAAGTGTAATAGCGAATAGTAAAAGAACATAAAAATTGTAGCTCATAACACAAAGAAGAAACAATAGCTATACATCAATAAAATGACTAAAAAACAAAAAAATTATTCACAATAACATTCTACAAACTCTATAATATTTCATTACAAAAAAACTAACAAAACGAAAATAACAAAATGAAATTTCATTACATAAGATACAACAGCAAAACTAAATAGTAAAGAAAAATAATAACAATTTCGAATGAATAAATAGATGAACAAAATAACAACTATTTTGCAAATATATCAATCTTCACATTTTTTTTTAATATAATCTAATACAAAGAGAAATGTTTGCTTAAAATAACGTATTGCAAACAAAAATCTAAGAATTAAATTGATTGTCTAATAAAATGAAAATTCACAACAACCAACCTTCAAAAAGCATTAGATCTAATCTGCAATGAGAAATGAACAAATCAAATAAACGCATATATTGATGCACACAAATAGTAGAGCTAATATTTAATCTAAATCTAACAAAAGCAACAAAAAATTGAATTGAAATATTTCCATTATCTCGATTATTTATACAGTTCTATATCAGTAGTACATTAAAAACCTACATAAAATTTGCCTTTACGTTAATCAATCATAATTTTTATGGTAAATATTTATGCAATCTTAATTGAACATCAATTTACCCATTATTTACTTCATGTATTTATATTGTTTATTTCTTAATATAGTAATAACGTGTACTATATTTTTGTATTTTCCATATATTACACATATTCATATTATTAAGTTAATTTAATACATTAATAATATATATAATATTTTCTTAAAAATCTCCAAAGATTATTTTTATTTCCAGAAATATAAATATAATTGACAAATTTAATTATGTTACAAAACTTACATTAGTTATTTTAGGTAATTTAGCTGTAATTAGGGATATCACATTGAATTCTTAAATTCGGTTACCATATATGAAAATTTTATTTTTTTATTTTGATTATAGTATACTTATTATATTAGTAACTTTTTTTTTAATTCTTCCTAGTGTATAACTATTTTAGGAAATTTCGAATGAGCGGAAAAATAAATTGTTGAGGGGTTCTGCTTTAACCCAAACCCGACTATTAATAAATATTAAATTAAATTATTTTAATTTCTATTAAGGGATTTCAAAAGATCTAAATTATTAAAAGCTTAATTAATTAATTTCGTACAATTATATGATAACTTTAATTTCTACTATTCTCATATTCATTATATCATTTTATTCTTTATTATCAATGATATTAATTCATTTCCTTATTTTCACCGATTGTCTTTAAATCATTTTGTTCTTCATTTCTCAAATTCATTTCTTTATTTTTATGTATACATATGCAAAATAATTTATTTTGTTTATTTTTAGATAATTTTATTTATTTATTTGCTTCTTTATTTAATTAAACTTAACCATGTTTCTTTATTTTTTTTTTAAGTACTCTCATAAATAGTCTGCTAATTTCAGCAGCAGGGCGGAGCTGCAGTGAGAACTGAGAAGAAGAGAGAAAGATGAACGCCCCCGATCGTTACGAGCGCTTCGTCGTCCCCGAGGGTGTCTCCAAGTACCCTCTCTCTCTCTCTCTCTCTCTCTCTAGCTTTTCTTCCTATGATAATACTTGTATCACACTGTCTGATTTCTCCCCTTCGCTTTTGGTGGTGAAAACTTGAAGGGTTTCGTACGAGAGGGACACGAAGATTATCAATGCGGCGACCTTCACCATCGAGCGTGAGGACCACACGATCGGCAACATTCTCCGCATGTATGCCTTTTTTTTTTTTTTTTTTTGGTAATTTGGTTAATTAAGTTTTGTGCGAAATCCCTAATTTTTTTGTGCCTAAAACAGGCAATTGCACCGAGATGAGAATGTCTTGTTTGCTGGCTACAAGCTGCCTCACCCGCTTCAGTACAAGATACTTATAAGGGTATGCTAATGTTCTTCCCTGTTTTTCTTTATCTTTTTTTTTTTTTTTTTTTTGGGTTCTCAGTGTAGAAGATATGTTGATTGTGCATTTCGTAATGGAGCCTGCAATTGATGAATATATTAGCTTTAACGTGGTAATTATGATCACTAATCAATGTTGCGGTGTGTCTTCACCGTGAATTTAAGATTTTATTATGTTGATCATAACATGATAGGATAGGTTGGGGAGTTCGTTTTGCAGACCATTCAAGATTACTGTTAAGAATGAGTGCTAGGATGGGTTGGGATGTTTATTTTGCAGACCATTTTAAGATTACTGTAAGCTTGTTCGTGTTGGTTTTGTTTCTTTTGAGAAGACTATTAGTATTCTATATAGACATTAGCAATGTGCTTAGCATAACCGGACAGTTCAAACAAAATAATTAATTTGCTCATGTGGGATAGATCTTAGAATCAAGGATTATGTTGATTGTATACCGAATGTTCAGCTGAAGAACTGAATATGTTTCATAAATTTTCACCTTACCTTCCAAACATACAACTTTACCTTGCAATTCGGTTGGCAGAACAATATGAGTGCAAGGTTGGGTTGGGATGTTTGTTTTGCAGACATATTAAGATTACTGTAAGCTTGTTCTTGCTAGTTTTTTCTTTTGAGAAGACAATTACTGTTACTATATATGCATTAGCAATGTGCTTAGCATAACCTGACAGTTCAAACAAAATAAATAACATGCACATGTGGGATAGATCTTAGAATCAAAAATATGTTGATTTTATACAGAATGTGCAGCTGAAAAACTGAACCAATTTCATGATTTTTTAACTTACCTTACAACCTTACCTTGCAAGTCGGTTGGCAGAACAATATGAGCGAATGGTGGGTTGGGATGTTTGTTTTGCAGACATATTAAGATTACTGTGAGCTTGTTCTTGCTGGTTTTTTTTCTTTTGAGAAGACAATTACTATTACTATATATATATATATATATATATAGACAATAGCATTGTGCTTAGCATTACCGGACAGTTAAAAAATAAGTAAATAATTTGCACATGTGGGATAGATATTAGAATCAAGGATTCATGTTAATTTTATACCGAATGTGCAGCTGAAAAACTGAATATGTTTCATAATTTTTCACCTTACCTTCCAAACATACAACTTTACCTTGCAATTCGGTTGGCAGAACATTATGTTGTTGTCTAGTGATTCCCACATGACCTTTTGGCTTTCGAATCTTGGAAGAAAGTAATGCTGGTATTCCTATTTTTGTTTTAAAAACTATGAGTCTGTCAATCATTGGCACTATTGAGTTCGTGTTATATTATGACCAGAAACTAAAAGAAACTAAAATGCTATATTTCTGAAAATTTTGTTAAAGTGTTACACGACTTGCTGGTGGTTATTGGATGAGTGTGGCTGATATTGGTTTTTCTTGTGTTTGATATTTTCCGCAGATCCAAACCACAAGCCAATCTTCACCAATGCAGGCATACAATCAGGCTATCAATGATCTGGACAAGGAACTTGATCATCTGAAGAACGAGTTTGAGGTAATACTATTTTTGCATCATTCTTCATTTCTACGAGTTTGGTTTCCCTTTGCATTACTAATAATCATTTAGTGTGGCCATCTTTCCTTATGTAATACGCATTTTCAATAAGTTGAAAGTAATGTCTAATATCTTGGCATAAATTTTGCCTCTCAATAGGCTGAGTTGGCGAAGCAACCAGGAAAGCAACCGCGGGAGAACTTCTAAGCTTCTTGTCTCTTTCAAACTTTTGCTTAGTGTGTGGTAGGTTCTGGATCTTTTCAACAGTAAATGTGATCAATATGGGAAATGTATGCTTGTTTATTTGATATTAAGAAATTTTCATCAGTGGCCTTTCTGAGTTGTATTATCTAATCAATGTCAACTAGTATCAGCACATTTCAGTATTCAAAACTAAGGGTAAACTCTCTCTTCTTGGGGTTTATTCTTCACATTCAGGTGGTAAAAATCAGCTTGCACCCACTCTTCTCCCCTGTGTTTGTTGTTTTTTTTTTTTAAGCACAGAACCGCTGTTAATATATAATCATAAAAGTAAAAATAGCCAAAGGTGCTAAATGTTCTAAAGTTTACTTAATTAGGTTATTTTGTCCCAGTTTATTTAATTAGGTTATTTTGTTTAAATTCCAATATTTAGTATATTATTAGGTGAATATGTCCTCTATTAGTAATGATGCTAATTTCGTGCAGAGCCACGCGTTAAATATCGAAGTGTCAACTGATATGGCTTTTTTTTTTTAATTGATCTTATTATAGAAAATATTTTATCTCAATTTTTATTTTTACTCTATTAAATGGAAATATCATTAGTCTATAACAAAAGTTTAATTTTATATCAAGTCAAATGTTAAATGTTTATATATCAATGATAATGTAATTCTTTAATTGATATCTTTTTTTTAAAAAAATAAATAAAAATGAAGATTGTCGATAAAACAAGTTAATTTGAATAATTTATCAATTAAAAAATAAAAGAAAAATTATGTCATCTAACATATCGACTAGAGATGGCCATTTAGAACCGGAACCGCACCTGAACCGGCCCGGCGGTTCACGGTTTCGAACCGGAACCGTTTTTCGACGGGCCGGTTCAGGTTCAAGGTTCTAATCGAAATCGGAACCGGCGGTTCCGAACCGTCGAACCATCGGAAAGAAATTAAATCAAAAAAAAAGAAAAACGGTTTCGAACCGGCGGTTCCGGTTCCGAACCGTTGAACTGGCGGGATAAATTTTTGAAAATTTGAAAATCAACGAATCAGAGAGCGCCACGTGTCGCTGAAAAAAAATATATAAAATATTCGTCGAACCGGCGGTTCCGAACCAAAATCGTAACCGTTTTTACAAAAACCAAAACCGGCCCGTGGCCACCTCTAATATCGACATTGATAAGTTTTCCAATATTTGAAATATGGGCCAATTTTGGCGGTTCCGAACCGGAACCGGCCCATGACCACCTCTAATATCGACATTGATTAGTTTCCAATATTTGAAATATGGGCCGATTTTTTAAATCAATTACCCAATTTAAAGTAAAGATGATTGGACCACGTTTGAAAAAGTAAGGGGAGTTGCAGAGTTGAGTGGGGAGAGAGAGAGTGAACGACTAAGCAGAAGAGAAATCGTAAAAACAACGAATTTGTCGTGGAATATGTGGTCGGTGGCATAAAGAATATGTTTATTACTAGAATAGTTGAAAAATCTCAGTCTTCGTAAAATACTACTTTTAAGGATTAATATGATAGATATTTATTAAAGGTGAAAAAAAATTCTTGAAGTGATGGATAAATACAAGACTTTATTTAGTGTAATTGATAGATTATGGTCAAATGGATTAGGTTTCTACTTCAAGAAAAATATAAAGGAAATAATAAAATCATTATACCCTCTGTTTCAAAGGCGGATCCAGAAATAATTTGCAGGAGGTTTCATTGAATTTTTACGTAACCAAAAAGTTACGAGATTAAGTTAAAAATCAGCTCAAAGTAATAATAAAATATATATATAAATTCATATATCAAAACTAATCTCAATCTTCTATAAAAAAAAAAACTAAAATCTCAATACTAAAACAAAAATAATTTTTGGTTCATCTTGTCTTTAGTCCCTTTTTCACACCCTGTTTTTCTTTAATTCCAGCCCTTCCTTCTTCTTAATAACTTACTGATGAATAGAATTATATCATATCATCCTATTATTAAAATCGAAAAAAATTTCGAATAGGGAGACTAGAGCCCACCCTAACCTTTGACTAGATCCGTCAGTGCTCCGTCCCAAGGTACAAGAATTAAAGATTGTGAGTGAAAATGAAATTAATTTTTATTATTAAGTATGAAAAATTATCTAAAAATAAATTAATTCGATTGGAACGTGAATCAATTCAAATTAGACAGATGGAGTAGTAATTAATAGAGTTTGAGAATCCCATGATGAGAGATATCCAATGATATTGATTCTTAGATTGTAGAATTTATTGGACACATTGTTGACTATAAATTTTGCTTTGCAAGAAAGTAAAACCAAAATACGTCACCGTTTTGCAGGATTCTTTGAATACACAAGGCTGCCCCCTTGTCGCCAGAAACCCTCAAACCTATAACCTAATAGGATTTAATTCCCAGTAATTCCATTGTTTTTCCTCTCAAATTCACCTTTTTTTTCCACATCGAAGTTACCCTTTCTCCCTGAATCCTCATTTTTACCGGCAACATTTGTTTTTCGAAATCCTGTTCTCCTCGAATTCGTGTTTGCCTGTTCCTCCCTCCCTCTGTAAAAACTGAGGGACTTGAAGAACTCACCGCCACTCCAAAAACCCATTTATATGATTGCTACGATTGTGTAATTATTCCTATTCCCTTTCATATTTTGCAGTGCAATCTTCTATTTATAAATTTATTGGGGAAGTTTTGAGAAAAAACCCCAGCTTTATTGTGCCCATTTGGCTCTGAAACAACAATTTCGGGGCTGCTTCAATGCAAGCCCTCGATCTCCCATGTAACCCTTCTCTCGACCGTTCCCGGCCCGATCCCTCCACCATGCCGGAGCACTATTCGCCGATCCACTCCCCGAACCGTCACTCGCCGGGGAATGCGGAAAACATTGAGCCCGGTGTGGAAAATAGACTCAAGAGTGAGAATATTAAGGAGAATAATGGTAAGAATATTTCTGCTAGTGATAATGATGTTAATAGTAGTGTGGTAGCTAGGAGGGAGAGGCCTTCGAGGGCATGCACGAGAAGGGCTGCGGCGAGGCTGCAGGCTGCCGCTGAGGCGGAGGCTGCCGTGGCAGATGCAGAGAGGAAGAGGAAGAAAAAGAGGAGAGAGAGACTAGCTGCGAGGCTGTTGAAGGAGGAATCCGAGGAGGATGGGTATGGGGAGGGCGAGGAGGGTGGAGAGGAGGAGGAGGAAGAAGAAGATGGGCAGAAGGATGGCTCTACTTCATTGACACAGTTGCAGAGTAGTAGGATAATTACACCGCTGCTTGGAGAGCCGGAGGACTCACAGTTGCCTCGGTGGAACATACGGTCCATGTGGCAGTTGGCTTCTATTCTCAATTTCTTAAATGTATGTTCAGCTTAAGAAGTGTATAAAAATGATCAAGATATAAACTTTCTGAGGAGTTTTGGTGCTATGAGACTGATGTTTGTTTTTCGTGCTGTGAGGTGTAGGTATTTAGGCCTCTTTTGAATGTTAAAGTGGAGTTTTCAGTAGAGGAGTTTGAGACGGCCTTGATTACTCCCAACAATACTTTGGCTGAAATCCATATGCCATTGTTAAAGGTTAGTCACATAACTTCCTCCTCTAATTTTTTTTTTAAAATTTTACTTCCTCCTTTGTGAAGTTTAGTCATGCCACTTCCTTTTGTCTGCTTTAAGTAAATGTTGCTTTTTATTGAGCTTTTGTATGCTAATTGTTACGACTGTTATTAATTAAGTGTGCGTTTCTATCTTATGTTGGTTAATAGTTGGCTTTCATATGTTTTATTCTCTTTATTTTCGTAGTTTGTTATGATGTGATGGGTTCAACTTTGTTTTTTTCTTTAACTGATTGAATGTATAATATCTCCTGCATAGATTAATATTCTATAGTGGTGGGTTGTCTAAACTGCAAAAACCATTTAGTGGGAATTGATTTTTCCATGAGTGAGCAAGCATGGATATCAAGTACTATCATGGAAGTTTGATTACGCTTCCTGCTATTTGCCCAGATAGCAGAAGGGAAATTTTGTGAAGTCTAGTTATAACCATGATGAGAGTGTGCTCTTAATCTAGGTGCTTAAGGTTTTAGAGATACGAGAGGAGAGTAGGGTTTGCTGGTGCTGCACTGCTGGTTGCCTTCTTTAATTAATTACTAATCTTCTTGAGCGAGGGAAATAATTTTTTTAGGATTTTAATGGTTTATAATAACTTCAAAATGAAGCATCCCATAAAAGCATTGAGGAAGCCCCAAAATAAACCCAGAAATTAACCACGAAAGCCCAAGAGGCTGCGAAATATTGAGGCTGCCTCACAACCGTGCTTCGAAGGCATGAACTTCGGTTTTGTGTCACCTTGTTGAGGCATAAGGCTTAGTGCACATAACGTAATATCAGTGGCGATTTTCCTCTACTTTGCCTCAAGGTGCGCCTCAAGTCGTACACCTCAAGGATATTTAAACCATGTTTTCAATTCCAACTCATCTACTATTTCCTTATGCTTCATCATCGACAAATTTTCTTCTTGTGTGCAGTATTATATAAGTGTAGCTGTGTAGGTGAGAACTGCTTGAATTGTGCCATTTCTCTTTGCATCCTTTTGATAATGTATGTATTGTGACATTAACATCATAAGTTTGCTTTGATTTTCCTAGGCCATTCCTCCTGTTACAAGAATGGCACTTAATCATGCTACTTGGATTACAGTTTTATGTAGAAAGCTAAGGGATTGGTGGCATTGGGTAATATCACTATTTACATTTGAAAAATCTAACCAATCTTTCTTAGAGTAATTTGGATTTATTCAATGTGGTTCTCCGCTGCAGGTTGCAGAAGGAGATCTTCCTGTTGTTGCATCACATGGGTGAGTAGATTCATATATCCACAAAATCCGAATTCCTTTGTTTGTATTTGTGTTCCATAAACAAAACTGTATATGCTTGAAAAGAGTTTTTTTGTTTGTTTTAGTACCGAAGTTGAGGCATATAATACACTTGATCCTGGGGTTAGAGTGGTTATTCTGAAGGCATTATGTGATATTCGCGTCGAGGTACTAATATTTAAATCATTTTCTGATGTTGTAGTTGATGTTGAGTTATTCTAGTATTAGATATTGAGTACTCCTGGATTTTGGATTCAGAATATATCACATGCTTTTAATATTTGACTGATGTTTCTTTGGAGAACAAAATGTTCATTTGAAATATATTTGTTTGTAGGTGACAATTCTACTCTTTAGACTTGGTCGTTATTTTCCTTCCTTGATGTTGTCTGCCTCTTTGTACTGAATGATTAGGTTAGAACTCTACGAAGGAGCTCATAATCTAATTTCCCATTTCAACAATAGCTCCTGACGAGTCAGTTGATCATTTCAACCTTGGAATATGAAGAAAAACTTATTCTATAACTTATATAGAGAGGTCAGGTGACAATGTTAGGAGGCAGGGTTTGGGAATATTACCTGAAAGACATGGTGCCTCTGTTATTCAGCTGAACAGTATAGCTATTCATGAAGATAAAGCTCTCTTTCTATATCAAAGTGTATAATGTTATGTTATGCCGTTACACTATAGTTCTTTATGCATTTTGTTTCTTGTCATAATATTATCATCAAAATCCTCTTTACTTATGCAACATGTTACAAGAAATAATTTAGACTCTTGCTCTTGCTTTTCTGTATACTACTCCTGACCCAGTAGTCGTGTCATTTTTCTGAAGCAAACTATGTAATTTCTGAAAATAATATCCATTTCTTCACTAGCCTGCTGACCCTTCTTTTCATGTGTGCTTATAGCATAAAATTTATAGAGTTTTAATGATGGTGATGCTAACTTGACTTTGGTTGTCTTCTGCAGCAAGAAGATATACGGAACAATATAGATGATTCATTAAAACATGGTGCTCAACTCTCAACGTTTCGCAAAGAACGCCTAGGGGGTGATTCTTATGGAGTCTCATATTGGTAAAATACAGTCCTCTGTAATGATTGATCAGGTTTTGTTCTCCATGAAATATGCAGAGATGTTCAGCTGCACTAGGGGGTTGTATGTGTGCATCCTAATTGTTTTAATTTTGCATTCTGTGCAATCACTTTTAATTTACCTTTCTTTGAAAGTAATTTATAGATGCTTCTGACTATTTAGGTATGAAGATGATCCAATCATTGGCCAACGACTATACAGAGAGATTCGAAAAGTTGAGGTGAAAAAAGGAAAAGGAAGGAATATCCCTCCTATACCCCATTCATCATATCAATGGGAAACAGTCGCTACTAATTTAGATGAATTCCAGAATGTTTCTGTAAGTCTTAATAATCGTTAATTCTTAATGTCGTGTTTCAATATTTCTTGAGCAAATTCCAGATCCTACTCTTTGTACCTTTTGTTTACCATTTCGACCACATTCATTTCTTCCTTTTATTTCCCATTTAGGGTTTGGTAATCATATTCTTTTCCATCATGGAAATGATATGAAGTGTATATGATTCTTGCTTTTAAGAGCCTTGACAAAGTTTGTGTTTGTAAAACTTGGCAAGATTGTGAGATCCATTTCTTTATATCAGATAAGAGAACAATATCTAATTTCTCGTCTGGAAAAGTGATGCTTATCTACTGGGTTGTACATTGTACTGGAAAAGCTATCAGTTGGTTCAAATCATTCATCTTCCATTAAGTTTTAGTTGCAAATTTTTTTTATGCAAATATGCTGGTTGCTTATGCCACTTAAGGAGACTGCAAACATGAACTTCTGTCTACTTAGCGGTAGGGTCAAGATGCCCCATTATAATGGTTCTATTTTGTGAGCAAGCTAGCTAGTTGAGGAGCATAGTGTGATATTTAGATGTGAAAATGCCATCACAGGTATCTGTGGGATATCCTGAGGTACTGGCGGGATTGTCTAGATTAAAATTATAACTATTCTTGAAATAAACTACTCAAACGCATTCCCTTTCTAAAAAAGATCAATAACCAATCACCTCACTTAAGATTTATTGTTAAACTATTGGTATGAAATCTGAAACTCCGGTCAGATGTCCAGCCGACAGAAATTGAAGAATTGGTTATTTAAACTTTTGATGAATGGGTTTTGCCATAAAATTGAGCTGGACTTGAAATATTCAGGTAACCCTGTATAATGAATATCTAAAGGTAGATGATCCTTACATCCATAGATCGGAATTTTGAAGATCTAGAGAGTGGAAAATGTGCTGAAATTTAATATCCTGAGCTTACTGAGTGCTATAATCCTTATCATTCTGATGTCCAATGCCAAAACAGACCACTGTAGCTATTATTTGGTTCAACTATTTCTATATGATGAGGTTACAGGTTTCACCTCATATTTGCGCATAATTACACACAAGAGCTTAACCCCGACCGAGGTTAACATTTTTCCCTGTAAACCCTTGATAGGAGTGCAATATATTCTACGGGTTTCACCTCATATACTGAGATATTTGTGCAAAATATCTCAGTATATGTAGAATATTTGGGTAAAATTACAACCAGTGGAATGCACCAGGTTTAAGGTCCAAGGGACTATAGTTAAGGGTTTACTGTGTATGAGGTACTGAGTATGCATTAATGATGTGTTTTGTTGAGGTGCATATTGGCGTGGGAGTCCTATTCCATTATCTGGCCTTGTGAGCCTTTGCATGCTTATGAGGCATACTGTCTGAAATATCAACTGCACTTTAATTTCTGGCTCATGCTTATGTTAAATTTTACTCCCGTTACTTGCAGGAGAAGCTCTTTTCAAGTACAAATAGAACAGAGGTTTCCGTTGGGAAGAAATTGAAAAATGACATTCTTCTGCAAGTTGAGAAGGTCCACAAGGTGATAACTTGTTCTTGATTGAAAAATAATTTCCCCTGCATTTTTTTATTTGGTCATTGTCACGAATCAAAATCCTTTTCTCTTAGACAGCATCTTGTTAGTTTTAAGCAGTCACTGCATTTAGTGATTGATTCTAAGAACTGCTTTTATGCAGAGGAAGGAGAAACTATTAAAGAAGCAGCATAGACAAGCACTAATGCTTGATGGCATGATTAGCATGGACGGTCTTGCAGCCGGACGCTCTCTTCGTGACAGAAAACCTGTGACTTATACTTTTGGTAGGGCCATATTGTTCTCTCAGTACATGTTGCACTTTAAAGTTTTCCTGAAATGACATGCATATGCATTTCCATTTCCAATTTCTTGCTGCTGGTTGACATAAAGATAATGCGATATTATCTCGCCATATAATTTATGATTTTGCAAAACATGCCATCGGAAAAATGAGATTATCGCGGATGGCTGTACAGAATCAGGCAGGATAACAGCAGAAAAAAGCTAATGTAAAATGTTTAGTGAAAGTTAGTTTACAAGCTGATAGTAGAAGCTAATATTGGTAGGGTAGTTCCTTCCGGACTCCCTGAGCTCTTCAAAATTTCCTTGCTGTTTTGTATCGCAAAGTGAATCGAACTTAAGTTTTTGTATTGATGCTATTTACAGTCCGTGCTTGATGTTGTTCTTACATTTTCTGCAGACGATTATGATCGATCAATAAATGAAGCTTTAAAGGTCACCAAGTAAGAATTATATAGCGCACCCAGATTTCTATGAACTGGTATTACTATTTATATTTGATTTTAGAAATTCTTCACCTTTTTTCTTCTTATAATCTCTACCAGGAAGAACCAGCAATCCCCAGAAAATCTTGATGGGAGAGATCCTCTTGTGAAACATGAATTTTCTAGAAATGGTAGGTGGGATGGCACTTCACAACACTCTCAACCTCTCTCGTTTGGAACCGATTCTTCAAAATCCGCTGATGATGATGAGATGTTCTATAAAGAAGACAAAGCCGAAGCGCTGGAGAGGAGAAAAATTGAAGCTCTGGAGAGGAGGTAAATGCCAGTTGTCACCCTTGGATTTTACTGTTAGTTTGCTAGTCGCTTATCGTGCTTGATGAATTCGTGTTGACTTGTAGTAATCGCCGGAGGCAAAGACCTCAACGGTATTCAGTGAAAGACTATGTTGATGCAGTCTCAGACGCGGAGGCAGATTTTGACAGTGATGATGATATTGTTGGTGAAGTGATATATGATGATGAATACCTCAGAAGAAGGAAGCGAAGGAAGATGTCGAGTAGCTCAGAAGGAGATGAAGAGTATCACTGGGATGAAGATAATCACGAAGAGGAGGAAGAGGAAGAAGAAGACGATGAGATCTTGAGTACCAGTGAGGATGATAGCGATGCACCACCACGCCGAGCCAGAACATTGCCAGGGCGAACCAGGAAGGAAGCAAAACTAAGATCAGTTGATGAACTACAGTCGGGTCTCAGGCGGAGTGAAAGAGCCACTCGAAATCGTGTCAATTATAAGCAATACGAGATGTCTGAATCTGACACCGAGCAAATAAAACCCGAGAAGTCAAATGCACCGGAAGAGCAGTCATACTCAAGCGACGATGCAGAGTTCTCAGCAGGTAGTCAAGATTCTGATGATGAGAAAAATGTTAAGCAGGAGATCATCCATGGCAATCCGTCTATCGACGAGCAGCAACGTGAGATTGTTGATGAAAAGCCAGAAATCCCACCAGAGCAAGAGAATCACAGTGTCAAAGAAGAAGTCGAAGAGATGAGGGAACGACGTTTTATTGATTTAAATGAGCTTGCTCCGGGTTCTGGCTTCGACGATGGTCCAAATTCCATGAGAGACGAAGACAGGTGAGTTCTGAATCTCCCTTTCTCCGAAAGGTTGGTGGTTAAATCTGATATGTATGGTTGAATTCCACATTTGTGGTAGAATTTCTACTTGCCAAAATTCAAGCTAGGCCCCTCTTGCAATGTTTTCCTGCTGGGAATGGCTTGATGTAGATTAAATCAGTTTTACAATTTGTTTCAACATTTTGAGAAAGGAAAGGCAATGAGATATGGATGGCAGATTCAGTTTGGAGTTGTTACTTTTTTTAAAAATAAAAAATAAAAAATTATATATAGGTATATATTAATTTTAAACACAAATTACACTGTGATCTCTCAACAACAGATGAGGTGCTTTAACCACTATACTTCGAACGAAAGGATGGAGTTGTTACTCTGATCTAAGTGTTTGTACAATAACAACTAATATTTGTAACAAAAGAATTGGCTTTTAATTTTGACCCATTTGCTCATTGGCATCCTCAACAATCATGAAACTACATGGAACTGGGATCACATCATATTGAGTTTCAAGATCTCATCTGCAAATTTCTCCTTTCTTTGTCCTTCGTTGATCTGCAATTTCAAGGCATGAATTCCAAATGGAATGCGTTCGATGTAAAATATAGAGTGGAATGCGATCAATGTTTCACAAAAACATCATCTTCCACTGTCTCATAGGAGACTTTGTTTTAAGAAAACTCAATTTAAACTCACATATTTAAATATTCAACAAAACTCAATTCCAATATCTTTTAGTTATGAACATTTAAATTTTTAGGATTTGTTTTTTTATTCAATTTTTTTTTGGTACTTTATAGGGTTTATTTTATTTTATAGTACATAAAAGAAAATAAAAATATTATTGGAAGAAAAAATAAAATAAAGCCAAAAAAAAAAAATTTAACAAAATTTTAGTTTGTATTCTAATAAATCTTAATTAGCAAGTTTTTAGACCCAAAAAATTTACAATATAATTATCAAGATTCCAAAAATGTGATAATTACAAAATTAGTAAAAACTCCTAAAAATTGCAATTAATATTAAATTTAAGGTGTCCCTCTTAAGGCCTATAGGGAATCTGTAAATAATACACCAAAACACCAAGTCAGCAACCTTTCATTTTAAATACTGATAAGAATTAATATATAAATAAATTTAAATTGTTCTCTGAAGTAACTCAATAAATAATGGTAAATTATTTCTTAGAAACACAATTATATAATGTGAAAGACAACATGGAAATGCACTAAAACACCCAAAATCAAGAATGCAAGTTACAATCTCAAGCTTATATCTTTCATCATCATCAGCAGAATATTGTGTGGTTCATTGCAGAAGTAGGTGTGTAGGCATCAGCTGCTCATATATTTCTTACTTTTCCTACAATGGGATTGAACTAGCCAAGAATCAATGAAACCTAGAGGAGCTCAAGAACAGCTCCTGATTTACATCATGTCAGAACTACAGCTGCAAAAATTTGTTCTTTTTAAGATTTACCTGGAAAGTCAAGAATCCTATGTACGTCCGTGTCTGTCGTCATCTCACACGTTGCAGCACGAAGGCCTTCCGTGCTGCTTCAGTTTGTCCCAGAGACAGATCATCTGCCTCGGAGACTGGTAGTGAGCGGTTGTGTAATCTTCTATGCAGCCGAACTGACAGAACTTCAAGCTATGGATGTACTCGACTGGTTTCGATTTATTGACCTTCTCCACCCACATTCCCATGCTGACATCTTCCATTTTGAACAACTGTGCATCATGAAACAGTGCAGAAGCATCAGTTTCTTGACCAAATGCAGGTTATTGCTATTCACAAAAGGGTGTGATTGAGAATATGTAACTTTTTACTTTACCCTCAACTTGTGTTTCTCAAAGTCAGAAATAATGAAGCTTGCAATGTCAGATGAGATGATATAGCCTGGCCCATTTGCATATGGTGGGTAAACTTCTTCTGGCCATTCCTGAACCATCAAATATAGCAACTCAAACATTGAATACTTGAGTAGGGGTGAGTAAAATTGAACCAAACCGTAAACCGCCGGTTTCGATTCGGTTTATATCAATTTCGGTTCGGTTCGGTTTAGATTTTTTTAAACCGCCAAAATTTGATTCGGTTCGGTTCGGTCATGAATTTTTGGATTTGAACTTAGATTTGTGCTAAAGTTGTGGATTTAGATTTGTAGATTTGGTACATTTGGATTGTTTTCAAGTTTATGAAGGTTGGAACATTTTAAATATGTTTTAATTTAAGTATTTTATGAAAATAAACCAAAAATATCGGTTAATGGTTCGGTTCGGTTGAAACCGCCAAACCGAACCGAAACCGCCAATTCGGTGCGGTTTGGTTTCGGTTCAGTTTGTAGAATATTAGCAGTTCGGTTCGATTTGGATGTTTGAAATTTTCGGTTTGTTCGGTTCGATTTGGATGTTTGAAATTTTCGGTTTGGGCAGTTCGGTTCGGTTTTTTGACCAAACCGACTGTTGCTCACCCCTATACTTGAGCATTTCATAGGAAAATATAAAAGTATTTTAGAAAAATTCTTGATACAAACAAATTTGATCAGATAGCTTCTTAACTCGGACATGATTAAGCAACCAATTCAGAAGCATGTCTTGGCTGAAACTTGTATAGATTCACTCAAGTTCATAGAAAAGAGATAGGGAACTTCCGCATTCAAACACTGTGCGCGAGAAGCAACTTCATCCAGCAGATTCGGATGATTCATGTCGCCCTATGGTCTAGAATTTCATTCAAATACTAGCACTATGTTCATCAAAGTAGAAAAAACTAACAAGCGGTAGCATGAAGTAAAGAAGAGTCATGAGGTACAAGGCTCGAGAGGCAGAAGCGCGTGAAATTCAGGAAAACTGGAATGAAAGACTAGAACAAGGAATAGTACCTCATAAGTAACAGCCCATTTGCCACTACGTAGGGGCTTATGATAGTAATTTATGTTGCCGATGTACAAGCTTCTGCCCGCTCGTACTTTCCTAGCTTCATCCATGATTGCATCTACTCTAACAAATGTGTCATCATCACCCTTCATAATGTAACGAGCTGATACAGTTCGAATCTGGAATAAACTATGTTCAGTTGATGTAAGCACGAAAAAGTTATGAATCCTTCGAGTCTTCTTAACCTCTACTCACTCACCCCGTATTCGCTGATGGCAACAGTTTTGAGAACAACAAGGTCATAGGCGTCCATGTATGGGACTATAACAATATCTCCAAAAAACTCTGCTTCTTTCTTCACTTCGTAATTTAGTTCCCTTCTCGTATGCTGTTAAAGTTGCGAAACCCTTTAGCCGAGTTTAAAGGACTTTAAAAGCATGTAAGAAATCAATCATTTTCACGTACCAGAGCTATGAAGAAGCGAGCAACAACGTTTGAAGATTTGATTAGCTTGTGCTGCATCCATGACTTCCTCACAGCCATCCTTTCAGCAAAGTGGTTGCCAGCTGAGAGAATGCCTATGAACAGCTCAACCGGTCGATCTGGAATACGCGGAGCCTTCCATCTGTCAGATAACTCGAGATGTTTCTGAGGACCAAAACTGGGGTGTGATGTGGGCAAGGAAGCAGCAACAATAGACAGGACATCGATATCCCCGTTTAAAGATAATCCGGTTGCATCCTCAAGTGTGAATCCCTGAAATATATTGATAGAATCCTTAAAATCTGGTGAGCAAGATGCGAGATGGAAAAGAGAACGAAGCCGGCTACTCACGGTGCGATATGGGAAAGAAGTAACATGCCTTCCATCAACATTCACATGGAAGCCGTCTAAGCCAGCAGCAAGAGTTAGAACAAATAGTTTCCCTTCTGAAAAAGGGAACGGCCAGTCAATTCCGACCTTCTTAGTACGCCCTATTAACCGATTCAACCACCAGCTCGCCTTTGATTCCTCTGATCCATCATCATCATCCCTAATCCACTTCTCACATTTCAAAAGCCCATCCACTACAAAATGCCCAAGGATAGTCCCATTATTTGCAGTGTCAAAAACAAAAATGCAAAATTCAGAATAGAAAAAGTAATGCAGCAAACAACTGCATAAGAATAGCACAATAAAGATGGGCAACTACAGGGCACCGAAGTTCAAGTTAAGCATTGAAAAAGACAGGCAATTGCATAAAAGGTAAAATAATCAGCTGTCAAAATTGACATGGATGAGGTAATTGTATCTTTCTCTTCATATTTTCACGAATTACGGCCACTATATATCATCAAACCCTCCTCTTAAGCACACCATCCAGTCTAGCACATAGTAGTAGAGGCGATTCAATATTCGATAAGGAGAAGTTAGGCATCCCAACTCGTATGTACACCTATCTTCAACATCTAAATCAATTACAACATTACTTTCATGCATCTCTCAATCATGAGTTACTAAATTCTTCTCATCTTCCATGTATTACTCTACA
Organism: Plectranthus barbatus; assembly: GCA_026898455.1. Taxonomy (NCBI): domain Eukaryota; kingdom Viridiplantae; phylum Streptophyta; class Magnoliopsida; order Lamiales; family Lamiaceae; genus Plectranthus; species Plectranthus barbatus. Next base: position 6,076 of record JAPKLW010000122.1, on the reverse strand, counting down.
TCTACAAAAGCTTTCGACAAACGTAAATACATACAAAAAACATCATCTAAACCTCATCAAACCATCCAACTATGGAAAAAAAAAAAAACACAATTCAACAAAGCAATTCCTCCCACTCACCAGTCTCCTCATCAGCTCTTGACCTGGCAGCGCTGTGACGTCCCCCACTGCATCCTATAACAAGTGTTATGCTCGATTGTCGGCTTACCACTCCAATCACCCTTCAACCGCGGATTGAAATGCAATATCCTCGGCGGGTCCTCCCCTTCCACTGTCTTCAGCCCCTGTAACTCCAACATAAACTGTGAAACCATCACATATTGCCCCTCCTTCAACAAGGAAATCTTCGGGTTTGTCTCCACATGAGCCGCCCTCGGCTTCCCAATCACCGTAATATGCGATCCCAATGTCAGCCCACAAGGCAAAACTGCCACTCTCCCATTCCTGACAAATGCATCACCAGAAACAGATATAGAATACCGGCAATCAATCTTATCAGTGCTATTACCGTCGACACTACTAATTCCACTAAATCTCCTTTCAGTTCCATTTCCCTCATTCAACTCAAGCTCCCGCCATAGCTTCATCCCCAGCTCAACAGCATCGTTTGCGGACTTCAAGATTCCATTTTTGCGGCTTGAAGTCATGACGGCAGTGAGATTTAAACCCGAAAGATGCTTGCCCGCGAACCCTTTGGATTCTCTCCGTTTCCTAGATTGATAAGGGTCATCAAGGGGGCGAATGGGGGCCTCTCGCTCCTCCAAATCTTCCATAACAAACTCCGAGTTGAAAAACCCATTACTACTACTGTGCAAACCTTCCTTCGAAACCGAATACAACCCTTTTTTAAACACATAGAAAACTTGGAATACCGCCAGAATAGTGCAGAAGACGACGAATACACTTAGCACACGCATCGATCTTTGCCTGTTCACTAAAATCAACACGTCTGATTTCGTTCTTTTCATCTTTTAATCTATGGGTTTTCGTTTCTCAGCGGGAAAGCGTCGTAAACAGAAAAGGGTGAAACTATCTACTCGAAGTCCAAAATTAGCAAAAGATCACTGAACAAACAAGAAGATGGCGATACCGTTTCTGCCGGAAAACATGACGGGGCTTGCTGTCTGTTGAGGAAGCAGCAACATGGAAAGAAACGGGAAAGCGGCAGAAGACTAGCAACGAAGAGGGGAGGCTTGTAAAGGAGGCGTTCTGTTAGGAAAACATGACGTAGGTGCAAGCTCATTCGTCACACGCAAAGAGAGAGGGAGGGAGTATGAGTAGGAAGAGAGTTAGTCATCCATATACATGTATACATGTGTGAGAATTTGGAGACAGATAGGTCGTAGGTGGAGGAGGTGGTGGTGGAGGTGAGGTGGTGGACTGTTGGGAATTCCTGTGGAGATCGGTCACTTTACTTTTGTAAACCAAAATATATTTAAATAAAAATGAAATTTGACTTCATATATCTAATTCTTGGAGACTTTAATATGATGATTCAAAATTATTTTTTAGGTGTTTTATCGATAATTTTATCTAGTCTTATATTCAATTTCATAGTATTTTTTATAGGTGTTTATAAATTTATCTTTCAAATTTTTTGTAAATTAATATAATTAATGGATTTATTATTGATAGTTATTGCTAAATAAGAATATTTTAGAAAGTTTTATACATTTATAAATGTGTTATGGCATATGTGCAAGATAAAACTAGACCAATAATTGTGACGGATGGAATAATTTTTAATTTAATTTTTTTTACATAAATTAAGTATATTACAATAATATTATTATGTCAAAATCTAAAACATACCAGAAATTCTCAAATTTGGGTTCGAAAAATTATAAAATTCTCAATAATTTAAAAGTTGATAATTGTCAAATTAAAATTAAAAAAGATAGTTTAATTATCGATTTAGAACCCAAAAGATCAAACAATTCTCAATCCATGACTTGATATTGAAGTCCTCGATTAAGAATAGGGTATTGAATTGAGAATTGTATGATCTTTTGGATCCTAAATTTAGAATTTTAATTTTATAGTCATGAATTAAAAATTAATATTTTGAGTCCTAATCAATAATTAAACAATTTTTTAGGTTCTTAATTGACAATACTCATATATTATATTATAGTTTATCAAATTTACTTTAAATAAATATTTTTAATGTGTTTCCTTAATCGGTCTATTATAAATATTTGAATTGGGCCCCACAATTTTATTTCATTGGGCCGCTGAAATAAAAGCCCACTGACATGATACTATATAAACCAATTACTAAAACCCTAGATTTCGTAACAGCCATTTGCACTCGTTGAGGATCTCTAATCTCTCTTCGTCTCTCTATCTTTCCCACCTTCAACAGCAATATGGTATTTACCTAACCCGTAGTCATTGCGAATTTAGCTATGAAATCATGACGATGTTACGATTTGTTTGTCAAAAATATTGTATTTTTCTGTTAATATGTGAAAAATTTGCTGCTTTTCCTAGGTTCTCTCCAACGACTATGATCTGCTCAACCCACCGGCCGAGCTTGAGAAGAGGAAGCACAAGCTCAAGCGTCTCGTCCAATCGCCAAATTCTTTCTTCATGGTGCGCTATTTCTTTTTCGTATTTTATTCTATCTAATTTGGTATTAGGTTTTAGTGTTGTTTTGTGTTTGTTTTTTGATTGAATTGGTTTTGCTATTCTAGGATGTGAAGTGTCAGGGTTGCTTCAATATGTAAGTTCTTTCCTTTTTCTGATACATATTCTGATCTGAATTGTTCAGTTTGTTGTTGAATATGCTGAGATTTTTTTTTGAATGTTTGGGCAGAACCACTGTTTTCAGCCATTCTCAAACAGTTGTGGTGTGCGGAAACTGCCAGACGGTGCTGTGCCAGCCCACTGGCGGCCGTGCCCGCCTCACTGAAGGCTGCTCCTTCCGAAGAAAGGGTGATTGAAGAATCAGCCACTCCTTTTTCTCTCTTGATAGATGTGAGACAAAGAGTTGTTTTTTGGGCTGGATGCTGCTTTCTGTTTTGACATGTAATGCGACTTAAGCTAAAATTCTTGATTTTTCTGTGACTTTTTATTTAGTTTCATCTAAATTGCCTCTTTTAATCCATCAAGTTTTGGAAGATTTTGCCTTTTCTCATGTGCCCTTCTTGCAATTCATGGTTTTTGCTATGTGTTGACTCATTTGTTATGTTTGCATTTTTTTACTCATGCTGCAATCCTTATTTTATTTTTGCTTTTTTTTGTATGTATAAATATAAATACAAGAAAACATGTTGCAAAGATCAATCTAAATACATGAGTTGCATCACTTTTTGAAGCATATGAATAATAGTAGTAGTATGTTTCTACAAACATATAAAATTTATTCGGCTTAGTAATTGAAAAAATCAGTCATTGTTTTTATTTTTTTAAGCTTAAACCACAAACATCCCTATGATAGTATAGACAAGTAAAGGAAGTGAGCTTAAAGAATGAAACCAATTCAAAAATATTTCATCTCCACTGTATGCATCATTCGCACAAGAGGAATCCCCTAAGCCAAGATGAAGACGTAAAGAAACAATCCAAGAATGTTGTGCAAGATCAAAAACAAGTCATGAGCTGAATCAAGTAGACATGAGGTGCAGTAGAGATATGGCACGAAAGGGCATCGGCAACGGCGGCGCACGGACTCCAAGCTCCGAAGACACCTCGTTCATCGACGGCCTTGATTTTGGGTCGTCTCTCAAGCATTCCAGAGCTATTTTCGCTGCTCGAACCACGTCTCGCGATACCCTCACATCATCACCTGGAGATGGTAGCCTCTTGTCTAACAAATCTTGGAGCATTAATGCTTCATCACATCGTGTGGAGGAAGGAAAGTCATCTCGATGATTTCCCATCAAGACTTCCAAGGCCACCATCCCGAAGCTGTAGACATCACATTTTTCTGTAACGATCGTCGTGTAGGCCAGCTCTGCATACATAAACAAGATTAATCGATCGATCTCTCACATTCTAACAAAAACATACAAAATAAGTATTGTTGCTATGACTCATATATGTCAACAAGGGAAAGACAGATGGCTGAAGCGAAGCGTGAGCGTGAATAATAAAATCTTCTGTTTTCCCATGGATGTAGACAATTATCGAACCACGTAAATCTTGTGTCTTTCAATTTTTCTTGTTCATAATCTATGTTTTAAGCCGATTGATCACAACAAGTACGTACCGGGTGCAATATACCCGCGGGTTCCGGCGACCACCGTGTGATAGGAAGAGTGAGGATCGAGCAATCTAGCCGTGCCGAAATCAGATACACAAGCTTCATAGTTTGTATGTAGAAGTATGTTGTTGCTAGAAATGTCTCTGTGTAAAATCGGGGGGCTGCAATCGTGGTGCATGTAACTCAGTGCATCGGCAATGCCCTTCACCACTTTAACTCTCTTGTTCCAATCTAGCTCGACTGCTTCAACTTCATCCCTCAACACACAGAAAAGACTGCCCCTTTCCAAGTATTCGTAGATGAGAAACATGCATCTCTTGTCCAAACAAAAACCCAACAATTTTACGATATTCCTGTGGCGTATCTCGGACAGAACCTTTGCCTCATTCCTGAAACATACGTCGTAGGCCGGATTGTCTGCTTCGAATCTGTGCAGCTTTTTAACGGCAACAACTTTCCCGATCTTGGGTAAGTTTGCTCTGTACACGCTGCCGTAGCAGCCCGTCCCGATGCAGTGTCTCATGTCGAAGTCTTCGGTCGATTCAATGATGTCGATGTATGTAATCCTCCCGTCACAATTCCACATCTTGAATGTGTCGACCCCGTGTTCGGTATCGATCGATATGAGGCTTTTCCTCTTCTTCTCCTTCTTCTTCCTATTTCTGCGCCATAGGAATAAGATTCCGACGTAGAAACAACAGGCAAAGAACAACGCAGCAGAGATGATTAACTGTAAAAGCCTGGCTCTCGACATACCATGTAAGTTTAATTTGGAGTTGCCAAGAAATGAACTTTCTGGGAATTTCTTCCAAACTTTATCTGGGATTGGACCCTCGAGTTGATTGTAGGAAAGATCGATTCTTTTCAGTTGGGAAAGCGACTCAGGGACTCCACCATGGATATCGTTCTTGGAAAGGTCGATATCGAGAGACTCCGCATTAGCAACATCTCCAAACTGAACTGGGATCTGCTGTGATATCGAGTTCCAACTCAGGTCGATCGTTTCGATGGAAGGAAGCTTTTCTATCCCTGCATCAAAAGCACGTTCTAATTTATTATCACTCAAACTCAAAGTCTCCAATCTTATTAACTGGCCCATGGTTGAAGGGAGAGAGCCAGAAATAGCATTTTTGCTCAAATTAAGAGCAACCAAGCTCCTCAATTCACCCAAGCACCAAGGCAAAGAGCCATCAATCTTGTTGTAGCTCAAATCAATTTCAACCAAGTTCATTAATCTGCACAAAGTCGAAGGCAGAGATCCCGTGATCATATTGTTCCTCAAAATCAAAGATTTCAACCTTGTTAACTGGCCCAAGGCCGGAGGGAGAGAGCCATTGATGCTATTACTGCTCAAATCAAGAACCTCCAAACTCGTAAGTCCGCCTATTCCAACTGGAATGGAGCCTCGAATGTTGTCGTTATGAGAGATATCGAGCACCTGCAAATTGGTGAGATTTTGGAGTGAAGTAGGCAGCTCACCGGAGAGCTGATTTCCGGACAAATTGAGATGAGTGAGCTGGGATAGGGAGCCTATTTGTGCCGGGATTCCGCCGTTGAGGCCGCAGGTACTGCTGATATGAATTCTTGTGAGGTAAGGAAAAGCATAAGAGTCCAAGTCATCCAACCGGCGCCATGGGATTTCGGGGTCGCAGTGTTGCAGGTTCATCTCAGCGACGCGTCCATGGCTGCATGAAATGCCTTTCCACTTGCAGTGATCGGTTTGGGAGTTGTTGTAAGGCCACCATGAATTCAGTGCTTCTGATTCTCTCATCCTGCTGGATTCAGAATCCATGGCGGCTGCTGCAGCTATGATAAAGATAGCTGTTATTTCATGAATATTTCGTAACGGATTGAAAGAATACTTTTTGG